>JAPKLY010001277.1:37389-52446 GCA_026898435.1 Prunella vulgaris
TATATATATATATATATATATATATATATATATATATATATATATATTATTTTTGTTCATATATATTTTTTGGCAATAATGTTTGGGAAGTGAAATTTGGTCAAAAAGGTTGTGTGTAGTCATTCCATCACTCAAATTGATAGCTATCAATGCATATCTATGGTATAGCTATCAATACATATCTATTTCTGTGGATTTGTAGTGTTGTTCGTATTACACCAGATTGATTCCTTAGGGGCAGTATACAGATTTGTCATGTAATTAGTATGAGAAAATACTTATTTTATTTAGCCCACCTATTTAATCGACAAAATTACAAATAGGCCCAACGAAATATCTACCTTTGTAAAAGCCCAACACTTTTGGGCATAGAGAACAAAATACAATCACCAGCCCATAAAAAATAAGACTCATTTAGGGTAAGTGAGGAGTTCTTGAAGCGGTTCCAACAAAATTCGCGCCTAATACCACAATTTCCCGCCTCATACCACAATTCGACGATCGTGCGGAGAGAACGGCGACGTATACAAGGTCGCGCCACCCGATCTCTACTTTTGTTTATGTAACAACTGGTAAAAGGTATTGTCCATTGTTCATTGTTCATGTATTCTAAAAGAATTATTGATATTCTCATTTATGTCCATTGTTCTTGCAAGCCTAACATTTTTGTATTCTCATGATAACTGTTGAGATTCTTGTTTATCAGTATTCTCATTTTTTGTATTCTCAGAACTGTTCATGTATTCGTAAAAATAAGTGGGGTTTCTCATTTTTGTATTCTCATTCATGTCTGATGTAATTATGTATTATCATGTATGTTCCTTGTTCTTGTATTCTCAAAAAATTGTTGGTATTCACACAAAACTATGTCGATTGAAAATTAGATGGTTAGGGAACTGCTTTCAATGTCACGCACATTAGGTGTTTGACGAATTTCCTAAGTGGGGTTTCCCTAACAATATCAATTAGTATTGCATGTCCTGACTAATTTGTGTTTATTGATAATATCTACTTGAATACTTTTAAATTGTTTGCTGTGGCATTATTCATACAAGTTGGTGATTCAGTAAATGGAATAATTTGAAACTGTTTGCTGTAAATTGTTTAAACAAGATGGTGATTCAATAAATAACTTTTCAAATTGTTTGCTGTAAATGGAATAATTTTAAATTATTTTGTTGATGACAGGAATATTTATTGAAAGGGATGGATGTTGTAAGATTGAGTTATCGGGCCAAACTAGAAATAATTACCACCATCAAGGAGTCTTTATCCAGAGATAATTTAAGGCGGTTCCGAGATTCATGTTTCGGAAAGTTTTTGGATCTTCATGACCTTCAATTTCAAGGCCAACTTCATCTTCACTTGCTACTTAAGCAAGATAAACAGATGCGTAGTGATAGAATTGTGTTTCATTTGAATGATTGTCAGGCGGAGTTTGGCCAAAAGGAATTCTGTTTGATAACTGGTTTACAATTCGGGCCGACACCTCCTATTCCTAGCTCATCAGTTATTTACAAACAAGCTTTCAAAGGAAAGAAGGATATGTATGTGGACATAGTAAAAAAGCATTCCTTAATGTGATTAAGAAGAATAAGGGCAATAGTGATCTTTCACTAAAGCTTGCCCTACTGTGGGTTTTGTATAGATTGTTACTTGTGAAGAATTATTGCAGTAAGAAGGTAGATCCCAGGCACATACACCTAGCAGATGACTTGGATGTCTTCAATCAGTTTCCTTGGGGTAGGATTGCATTTGATGTGGTTTGTGATAACATCCATCAGTTTATGGACGGTTGGAAAAAAAGAGAGCATATTGATGTTCATGGATTCTGTTTTGCTTTGCAAATTTGGGCATATGAGGCTATCCCAATCGTGGGTAGTTCTTGTGCAAATCAGCCTAGGTGAACAAGACATGCCAACCCGCGTATGCTCCGTTGGGAATCGGGAAAAGGTCCAAGATTCTCTCAACTAACAACAAACTGCTTTCCCATCTTGAAGGGTGGTGACCAAAAAAGTGAAGAGGTATATGATTAACTTTATTTCATACAAAAGCATGTACCTTTTATGCAGTTTTATTGAACTAATTACCACGTATGTAATGTAGTTAAAGGCAAATATGCATTTGAAACCCTCGGATGAGGAGTTGGGCTCAGCGTACTATCGGAGCGTCATAGATTGGGAAGAGAGAATGAAAACAGAGCCACATATGGGCATACCAGATAGGCCAAAACGAAAGCGATCTTATTTTGGTGACAACAAAGATGTGGTAAATGAAGTGCGGGCGAAACGTACACGCAAGAGGCAATCAACAATGCAAGAGGAATGCCAACAAGACATTGGAAATTCAGAGAGAAAGGATGATGACTCTTTGATGCTTTAAGGTCGAAATAAGCTCCAGAAAATCAAAGATCAACAAGACAAACTGGAGAACTTATTACGACGCATAATGAACAAATTGGAGTGTTCAAGATCAAACAGCGTAGAGGCTGATGAGAATTTGCCTCCCCCAAAAAACCTCAAGTTGACCCACAATGTTCTCAGAGACACAATTCAGCATACAATGGTAACGAAATGGAAGATTTGACACAAGGAGATGGAAAACAAAGGAGATGCAACTCATAACTTGGATGTGGGAGACACTGATGGATTAGTTGATATTCTGATACAAGTGGACGTGTCACATGAGGTATATGATCTCTTTGTCTTATATTATTTTTAACCGGAATAAAGTTGTATCATGTGTGATATGTACTGTTATCTCTTTGTTCATATGTAAAAGGATGCCTTCAAGACTGATAATTACATGTCTGCCCCAAAATTGATGATTTGGCACAAGATGATGAAGTGGAAAATGAAGGAGGTGGAACTCAAAACTTAGAGGTCGGACAAAGAGACGACAAAGTTGACACTTCGAGAGATTTGGGCAAGTCACATGAGGTATTATTTTTGCTATGTCTTGTATTTTTTTTTTACTGATAGGCAAACACAAAGTAAAAGAGATTGTTTGTTTATTTTTTATTTATATTTAGAATGAAGACTACCAGACTGATATACAACTTACTGATCATATACAAAGCAATGTGAGTGAACCTCATGTGGCATGTGGAGAGTTGGAAGCTGTTGTGGGTCATATAGAGCAATCTGAGGGTGCACAAATTGTTGCTGATCTGTCTAAACAAATTGTTGAATTTCCTGGTAGTACTTGTCCCAATGATGCTCAACCGAGGTACAACCCGTTGATATCAAGTGTCGATGAATGGAAATTGTTCGTTTTTGCAGACTGTTGGGGAACTAACATTAAAAGCGATTATAAAGTTTGGACAACCGTGTCAATATTTCCAGAAGTACCATCAAACTGGTTCAACGGATTATGGCAGTCAGATGGGTGGCTTAGTAATCAGGTATGATTGAGAGTGCATTTGACAGTATTTACCTTCTAGTAATGTAAATAACCTTTTACATTGCCATGTAATATGTATTGATCAAATTCCTAATTTTGTTTATTTATCTTAGCACATGGATGCATTAATGCATCTTATCTTGCTTAAGAGGCTGATGTGGCCCGGCGATTTTTTGGGAGGAAGGACGTGTGTTGAAACAGTTTTTTGGGTGATGAGATTATCTAAATTCAAAAATTTTTATTAAATTATACGTGATTCAACTACCCAAAGTGTTTAGTTTAAAATGACTTGTTGTGCGTAGGAAATCCTGACTAATAGAGCGTAAGCCCACTGGGTAAACGCAAAGAAAGCAAAGGTTAATTGTGATTGGTTCAAAAGAGAGAAAACTTGCATGAAGTTCATCACAGGGGAGCTTCCTCGTGGTGGAAGTGCTTTGTCTATGGAGCTGGTCTTGTTGGTGGAAACCATTGGGTTTTATACGAGATTCATCCTAAAAAATGGACGACAACAGTGTACGATTCACTAAAAGTGGAAATTCGTCCTAATTCAAAGAACACATCTATATTCCGTCACTTTGCATCGGTGTTGGCAAGTATGTATGATGAAGCAATAGGTTCATGTCATCATGCCATGACAATGAACAATACTGTAATACCTCTAGACGTCGTGTGGGCGCAAGATGCTCCACAACAAGGAAATGCTAGTGACTGTGGAATCCTGTGTGTCAAAATGATGGAGTGTCTTACATGTGGGGTGGCAGTGGATGCAATTGAACATGTGCGCGCTGAGATGTATAGAAAGGTGTGGCAGTTGAACTACGTAGTGAATATTAGGTTATCTACTTTTTGCTAGTTTGTTCCATGGGGAAGCTACTGTTAATTTTTGTGGTTTGCATGGGTAAAGTTTGTATGATATGAATATTAGGTTATCTACTTTTTGCAATGTATAACCTGGGAAGCTACTGTTACTGTTTGCTTATGAAATATTTGATATTATTTATGTATAACCTTGGAAGCTCAATCAAATTTTCTTTCCCTCCCAACCAAAAATTTGTTGTGTCACTTTTTCAAGAAGAAATAATTTCATAGGCGAAGTTAGTAGTGATGTTCATTGTACAAACTAATACCTTATTCATATAGGAATAAATTTTTTATTTGAGTAATTAGTTTTTTTTTCATATGACCAACTAAAATTAATTAAGAAGTGAATGATAAATTTGGTGAGTATTAAATTTTTTGTTGGGAGGGAAAGAAACACAACAAGCAGTATTTAATATTGCTTATGTATAACCTGGGAAGCTCAATCAAAGGAAATATTTGATATTGCTTATGAAACTAAAATGCAATTATGAACCTGGGATGTAATTATGTATGTGTTGATGGGCGAGTTGCTCGAGGCAAATTAGAGAATCGAGATCACCTAGGAGGTCGCCCGCGAGCTCACCAGAGTGCCAAGCGTACCTCCGGGCACCAAGGCGTCGGAGCTCGCTTGAGTGTTCATCTCTGAGCTCGCCCAGGTGCTCATCTCTGAGCTCGCCCGAGTGATCATCTCTGAGTTCGCCCATGAGCTCGCATGATAGTCTGTAGGACCCCGATGGTGCTCTCTTTTTCCCTCCGTCCGGTTTATCTACAAGGGTGGTTTACAGCGAGGTTTTTAATGAGGCCCATCTAGTCTAAGGCATAGTAGTAGGACGAGGTACAACATAGGGAGCAGTGCAAGGGACCAGGACGAGGGTTACGGACCCTCGTCAACACCGGAAGCCATATAGGCTCGTAAGGTGCCGTCTTACACTGGCACACCTATATATAAGACCTCTCTTGTACTATTCAAAGAACACGAACACAATTAATACAATCCCTACTGCAATATTTCTCTCTCTAAACTCTCTCCCTCCCCAAGAACATAAAATCACAAGATTATTGTTTGGTAGAATTAATCCGTTGTAAAGCCAAATAAACAAACATCGATTAGTAAATTCTATCAACAATATGGCGCTAGAAGGAGGGTTGCGGGTCTGAAAAATTAAAAACTTTAAAGAACAAAAATTAGGGTTTGTTGAAGATTTGAAGATTTGAAGGTGTTCTTGATAAAACTCAAGAACACTTGAAGACACACATACACATTCATTCCTTCAAACAAAAACCCAGGTTTCCGGGTAAAAATCCAGATTTTTGGATTTACAAATTTTATCCGGAAAAAGTTTTCAAACGCACGCGTGTACAGGAATAAACTGGATCCCGGATAATTTGTCAAACGCGAGGCTAGACAAAAACTTACGCAGCTTCACCCAAGCTGGACGACCTCCATCCCAGCGACCTACAGTGAGCTACCCCCTCCGAAATCTAAAAATGGCTAACACTCGAGTCCCCAAAGGACAAGCCTCCACAGCTGGAGGAAGGTCCAAAGGAGGTGACCAGAACCAGGCCGAGGTGGAGACCTCACGCCAGGTGGTAGAGACCTCACAACCACCTCCCTAGAAGAGCACCGCAGCTCTGCGACCTCCGCGAGTTGCGGTGACCCAAGAAGACTTGGTCCCCCGCCCTGAGGGACCTGACCAGCAACCCCGACGAGCTCCAACGCACCATCGCGACCTTACAGAGGTTGCAGCAGAGGCAGCAGGACGAACTCGCCCTGGTACCCAGGCGAGCTCCTGCTGCCGAAGCCCGGGAGCAGACCAGGCCCACCCAAGGCACCCAGACCCGGGGAGACTACATCATACCCCCCACCGAGCAGGAGGTGAGCTCGGCACAAGCTCGCCAGCGCAGGGAGAGGACCGGCAAGGCCAAGATGGTGGAGGAGGATCCCGCTCCTTACACCGGAAGGGAGTCGGCCTACACCGGGGCATCTGGCACTCACCAATCACAGAGGAGGGAAGTCCTCCAAGGCCACCTGGGCCCGAGATACGGGGAAAACGAGCGGACGGCGGCCCCAGCTGCGTCCCACGGGGACTCCGACCTGCAGCCACGCAGATCAGCCCACGAAAGGCTGAGGAGGTCCGCCACTGACCGGCTAGGCCCCCATGGCGGACGTCAATTCCAGCCCCCCACTGAGAGGTCACCCCAGAGTGAGGCACCTCGGGGACGTGCGTCCGTGAAACGCACGACCTTTGAGCAGCCTCGGCCGGAGGTGACCCGTGATGACGAGCTGGCCTCACTGAAAAAGGCCGTTGAAATGCTACAAGCTCAAGTAGCAGCAAAGTCTGGCGGACTTGACGCCACGACTCTCCCCACATCTCCATTGGCACCTGCCGTCCTTCGTACACCGGTCCAGAAGAAAATCCAGTTCCCGGTGATGTCTGCATACGAGGGCGAATCTGACCCGAAAGTCCACCTAGCCAAGTACGCGGACTTCATGATTTCGGTTGGCGCCACCGACTCCACCCAGTGCCGGAACTTCCCGCTGACCCTAGGGGATTGAGCTCACCACTGGTTCTCTTCACTCGCCCGGGGTCAATCTGCTCATTTGGCCAACTCTCGCGGGAGTTCCTGGCCCACTTCTCTGGGTTCGGATCCTACCTTACCCAGAAGCACCGACTCGCCAACATCCATCAAGGCGAGAGCGAGACCGACCAGCAGTACCTGGAATGGTTTGACAATATCCTGCTAGAAGGCGAGCCGGTGAGCGAGGACACCAAGGTCATCGCAGCGATGGCCGGACTCAAGAGGGGCACCGACCTCTGGAAGGAGATGCACCTCACATGTCCCGACACTTACAGCGAATTCCATCATAAGGCGGGGGTGTTCGCGGCCATGCAGGAAGCACTGCTCAAAGAAGTTAGTACCCACGAAGAAAGGAAACCCTACGGGAAGAATTCCGGGGGAACGTACAAAGCTCCCTGGAACTTAAAGGCCTTTGGCGAGGGAGACGAGCTCAAAGAAAAGCTCAACCAGGTCCTCACTGTCTTCGTTGAACACATCTTCACTGCCGTCAAAGGCAAGGCCATGCTGGAGGAGCTAAGGCGGATCCGCCAGGACCGCACGAAACTCAACCCCAACAAATTATGTGCCTACCATCAGGCCATCGGCCACTTCACCAGCGAATGCCGAGACCTCCTCAAGCAACTCTGGAAATTTTACGAGGATGGGAAGCTGGCCGAGTTTGTGAAGAAGGCCCCAGCTAAGAGGCCAAGGTTCGAGAGGAGGGCTATCTCCGATGATGAAGAAGAGGAAGCGGACCAACCTGGTCCCACAACAGACGGAGGGCACCTCCCCAGCCTCAGCAAAACTTGGAGCCCACCCGAGAGCTCCTAGTTCTCGAGGAGGAAATCGGAGCTGCCGGAGGTCTCCAGGACGAGGGGATCTCCATATCCAAGAGAAAGAGAAAGGCCGAAATTCAGGCCATAAACCAAGTCTAGGAAGGCAGCTCCGGCCCCAGGTGCATCTCACAGCTTACTGATGAGCTAACATTTTCTCCGGCGGACCTGGAGGGGGTACTGATGCCCCATAATGACTCATTGGTGATAACCGCCAACATCATGAACGTTCGAGTTCACAGACTACTTGTGGACACCGGCGCATTCACCAACATTCTCTTCAAATCCACCTTGGACGCCTTAGGTGATTTTGAGTCATATCTGGAACCTAGCAATGCTAGGATAGTGGGGTTCGGAGAAGCTGTAATCGTCCCCCTAGGTAGTGTTAGGTTAAGCGTCCAGCTTGTATCGGCTGAGGATCCCGAAAGGAGACTGACTAGGCTTATAGATTTCCTAGTTGTCGACCAGCAGTCTTCCTACAACGGGTTCCTTGGCCGCCCGTTTATTAATGAATTCAAAGTGGGGTGTTCGACCTACTACTACTGCTTAAAATTTTCAGAACTATAAAAGGTGACCAGAAAAAGGCCCGAGATTGTTTACTCCAAATGAAAGATGGCCAGGTCAAAAAAGCGGTGACACAAGTCCAAGTCCTTGAGGAGGACGTACAGATTCCTGCAAACGAGCCAAACATCCTAGACGTCATCTCGCTCGAAACTGAGATGATGGAGGTAGGCGATTCGTCATAAATCAACCAAGGCACTGGACCTGTGCAAGACACACAACCAACACCAATGGAGGACTTGGAAGAAACCCAAGTGTTCAGACCTGTGCAGGGGTCAGTACCTGCGCAGGAGCAGCAACCTGCTCCCATGGAGGTGGTTGATGAAGCCCAAGATGGGGGACCTGCGGGAGGTCAAGAACCAACACCAATGGACGTTAACCCAACTCCCCAAGTCACCGCACCATCCCAAGTTGACAAACCACAGGAGGTGCTCACAGCTGATGAGCCCGCCCAAGCTGAAAGCCAACCCGATGACCTCGAACCGCGCATAGGCCACGAGCCTGCGCAGATGTCACAAGAGGAGTGGGACGAGTTCATCAGCGACCTGAGGTGGAAAAGTCAAAAGAGAAAAGCCACCCCCATAGAAGAATTGACGGCACTCCCGGTGGACCCGGAAAGGGACTCAGAACTTTTCATCGGTTCTGAGTTACTTGAACCGTACCGGTCGAGGATGGAGCTGATCTTAATGACTAACCTGGACGTGTTTGCCTGGTCCCACGAAGACATGACGAGGATCCCGTTGGAACATGCTTGCCACAGACTTAACATAGATCCGACGAGGAGGCCCGTACGCCAAAAGCGGAGGAAGTACGGACCAGACAAGTACGCAGCCCTAACTGTTGAGGTGGAGAAGTTATTAGACAACAAGCTCATCAAGGAAGCTTTGTGTCCACAGTGGGTCGCAAACCCCATCCTGGTGAAGAAACATAATGGGACGTGGAGACTCTGCATTGACTTCACGGACCTGAACAAAGCATGCCCGAAGGAAAACTTCCCACTACCTCACATCGACCAGCTGGTGGATAGCACCGCAGGCCATGAGATGATGACATTCATGGATGCTTTTACGGGCTATCACCAGATAGCTCTACACCCAGATGACCAGGAACATACGGCGTTCTACACCAACAAGAACATGTATTGCTGGGAAAGGATGCCGTTCGCACTCATCAACGCCGGAGCCACCTACCAAAGGTTGGTGAATAAAATGTTCGATCAACACATTGGCGAATCCATGGAGGTGTACATAGATGACATAGTTGTCAAGAGTCTGAGAAAGGAGGACCACCTGGACCACCTAAAACAGACCTTCGACATACTGCGCCACTACAACAAGAAGTTAAACCCCAAAAAGACCAGCTTCGGTGTACACTCCGAAAAGTTCCTGGGGCACCTAGTTAGCCAGCGTGGAATTGAGGTCAACCCAACACAGGTCCAATGCATAATCGAGATGGGTATACCCGATTCCGTCTAAAAAATTCAAAGGCTGACTGGGTGCTTGGCGGCCCTGAACAGATTCATCTCCAGGTCCGGCGACCGAAATCGTCCGCTCTTCGAGGCAATTAAGGCAAACACACGAAGGTACAAAGAGGTGGCCAAAGACAACAAGCACCACCTCAAAAACCACTTCGTCTGGACAAGTGAATGCCAACGAGCCTTCGAAGACATCAAAACATACCTGGCGGATACACAGGTCCTGTCAATGCCGATACCTGGACAGAAGCTGTATCTATACCTAGCCGCATCGGAGGTGGCCATCAGCTCTGTCCTGGTCCGAGAAGAGGCGAAAACACACCTACCAGTGTACTACGTGAGCCAAGTCTTACACGAAGTTGAGCTACGGTACACCCCAACAGAGAAGCTGGCTTATGCACAGGTGATGAGTGTTAGAAAATTGAGGCCCTACTTCTTTGACCACCCGGTAGAGGTGCTGACAACGTTCCCACTACGTCAAATACTACAGCGTCCAGACACCGCCGGACGCCTGCTGAAATGGTCACTAGAGATCAGCCAATACGGTACAACCTACGCACCCCGAACAACGATCAAGGGACAAGCACTTGCCGACTTCATCGTCGAGCTAACTTTACCACAAGATCCGATGAGGGGGCGTATAGCTCTGTGGCATCTCTACGTGGACGGATCATCAACCAGTGTAGCAGCAGGCACCGGCGTGGTCCTAATCAGCCCGGACAGACAAGTCTTCACCTCCGCAATTCGGTTCGACTTTCGAGCAACCAACAACGAGGTGGAATATGAAGCACTGATAGCGGGACTTAGGCTATCATTAGCTGTAGGGGCAACCAATCTTCAAGTTTTCTGAGATTCCCAGCTAATAATATCCCAAGTCCGGGGGGAATATGAGGCAAAAGACCAGCAGATGATGACCTACCAGAAGATAGTCGCGCATCTGATCTCGATGTTTATGCAGGTTTACATCAATCAGATATCGCGGCTAGAAAACACACAAGCAGATGCTTTAGCTCGGCTAGCTACTAGCAACGGCGAAGCCGAATTCATGGAGGTTGTGATCACCACACTGAAAAACCCCTCAACGTCCGATTACAAGGTAAATCAAACCTCGAGTGGGGGGCAGGAGGATAGCGAAGATGGTGAAGATTGGTGCACTTCAATCCAAAAATATTTGACAGACGGAACAACCCCCGTAGACACCTGGGAAGCTAGCCTGCTAGCAAAGCAAGCTGCCAGATATACGATGCTGGATGGCCAACTCTACAAACTTGGATTCTCTCTACCCCTACTCAAATGTCTAACTAGTAAGCAGGGGTCCAAAGTGTTAGAAGAAATTCACGAAGAGATTTGTGGGAGTCACGCTGGGGGGCAAGCATTGGCATACAAGACGATCAGGTAGGGCTACTACTGGCCCACTCTTCACAAAGATGCCGAAAGTGACAACTTTTCGCACCTAACATCCACTCCCCAGCCAGCCAGCCAGCTGAAGTCGGTGTTCAGCCCATGGCCTTTCGTGAAATGGGGAATCGACTTGATCGGCCCATTTCCACCTGGTAGAGGCGGTGTAAAGTTTGATGTTGTAGCAGTAAACTACTACACTAAGTGGGCTGAGGCCGAAGCTCTCACAACTATAACCCAAGAAAGGATGATCGGCTTCATATGGAAAAACCTGATCTGCAAATTCGGGCTCCCGCAGTCGATCATCACAGATAATGGAAGGCAGTTCGACGGACAAAAGTTGAGAGACTTCTGCAATTCATGGAACATCAAGAAGTACTACTCAACTCCGTATCATCCCCAGTCGAACGGCCAGGTCGAGGCGGTGAACAAGATTCTGAAACACATATTGAAGCTCCGCCTCGAGGAAAAGAAAGGGAGCTGGGCAGACGAACTCCCGGAGGTCATATGGTCTTATAGAACCTCCTATAGGGCCAGCACCGGGGAGACCCCATTTGCCCTAGCCTTCGGGACTGAAGCCGTAGTCCCGGTTGAAGTCCAGAACAAGACTTGGAAGGTGGTGGGGTATGATGAAGAAAAGAATGATGAAGCCCTGGCAGTAGAGAAGGATCTGATCGAAGAGACCAGAGCTTCGTCAGAAATGAAGAACGCCACCTACAAGCGTAGAGCAGAAAAGTATTACAACTCTCAGGTCCGAGACCGAAAATTCAAGGTCGGAGACCTGGTGTTAAAAAAGAAATTGATGACCCCACCAGGTGTATTCGGTTCAAACTGGGAAGGACCGTTCCGGGTCACCGCAGCCTGGCCAAATGGTACTTATGATCTAGAAGACGCAGAAGGTAAAGCTTCGTCATACACCTGGAGCCCGGCACATCTGAAAAAGTTCTACCAATAGACTAGAATCTTGTAATAGACTAGTCGAAGGTTTGCATCAGAAATGTCGATGGCAGCAGATGTAAATTACGTTGCTATAAAAAGTTGGAGAAATTCAAAAAAAATCCCAAGCGTTTGGACCTGTGCAGCTCTCCAACCAGGTGAGCTGCACCAGGTCGCCCACTGCTCCAGGGAGCTCGCCAAGCCCAGCTCGCCCGCGTACTCGAAAATCCGCAATGCGCAAGGACCAAGGTCCCAAACGTTGTAATTAAATAGCTCGAAGGCAAAGGCCAAAGTGCCCAAGGTCGCGAAGGTACCCTTCTTAAAGGGTTGCTAAGCACCTACTGCCATAGGTTAGAAAAATTCACGAAAAAGACGAAAAACGTCTAAGGCAAAGCTCATGAAACCCAATGGCCCAACGTCAATCAATCGAAGTGCAGCTCGCTGCCCTAAGTGGTCTAAGACGAGCAATTTACAGCCCTAAGTGGCGTAAGACGAAGAATACGCACTCTTAAAACAGAGGTACAATTCATAGTCGTAAGTGACGTAAAACGAACGATTCGCTTCTCAAAGTAGAATAAGACGAACAATCACATACTAGAAAAATAAACAAGAACGAGCTATTTAGAAAATTATAACGTAAAAGCGCAAAGACATAAAGAAAAAGAGTTGGACAAAAAATGCTCGACTTATATTCAAAAGATACTTAAGGAATTTTCAAGTAAAAAATGTACTTGAAAAAATCCTAAGTATGAGTAGCAGTGCTGGCCACAAAGGCCGACCAGCTGGCCATCTTTGAACTACAAAAAGCTCCTTCTGGGCGAGCTGCACGTGCCCGGTGAGCTAAATCCACTTAACAAAAAACAAAAGCTACAAAAATGGAGCTCCTTCTGGGAGAGCTCCACAACCCGGCGACCTACTAAAACTGAACTATGAAAGCAAGAAAAGCAGGCCTAGACCTCGGGATCGGCGACCTCTTGAACAGGGGCGACCTGGTTAATGGGAATGGAAAGCTCGACATCAGAAGTGATGTTTCCAGAGAGTCCGCTGGTGTTCAGCTCACTTATGTTGATCATCGCGTCCCCGCAGACCTCCTGCATCTGCTCCATCGTAGGCGGGACCTCGCCTCCAGCATCCCCCTCGGCATCCCCAGCCTCCTGGGCAAGGTCGGCAGTCAAGACCTGCTTCGTCTGGATAATGTTGAATTTTTTACGAGCAGCATCAAGATTGATCCCATAGCCCGCAAGGTCCCCTATGTTTAGCTCCGTGCCGGGGGAGATCGTGGACTTCTCCAAGCAGTCTTCGAACTCGCTGACAAGGGCTTCCCACTCACTATCATTATTGATCTGCGCCCATTGGAAGGAGCGGATAACTTCAGTAAAACATAGCACGTAGCCCTTGTCAGTGGCGACCACCTCGGCGAGCTCCAATGCCTCGGGCGTGAGGGCGGCATCAAAGCGACTCTTAAGCTCGGCAATCTCTAGGGCTTTGGCAGCGACCTCTTCCCGCAACTTCTGACACTCCTCTGAATTTTCCTGGCTCTGATCCCGAAGGAGCCCTACCTCAACCCGGGTCAGGGCGAGCTCCTCGTCCTGGGTAGCAAGGGTCCGGCGAGCTTCCTCGAGCTCGGCTTGAAGCTTCTCTGCCTTCTTGACGGCGAGCCACTCCGCCTCTAGTGAGGCCTTCGCCTTGGTCTCTGCCCTCACGAGCTCCTCGAGAGCCTTTTTCCGCTCGTCACCCACCTTAGTGAGCGTCTTCCTCGTGTCGTGGCGAGCTCTATCCGCGGCGGTGATCTCATTGGTGACGAGCTGGGCCGCCGCCATCGCTGCACAAGCATAGTGCATCGCCAACCTCGCCTTATCGGTAGGCTTTTGTCTTTCTATCATGGCGAGCTCCGAGGTGGAGAGGTACTTGGGAGCCTCAGTGAATACCCGGCGAGCTGACCCCTCTGGGAGATCTCTCGACGAGCTCAGAGCCTTGCACCGCTCAGCGGTGTGAAGAGATTCAGGTCACAGCGGGAGCTCGGTGGGAGTATACCTGAACACGCTCAAATTAATTAAATACAAATCATGAAAATCACAATGGCTCCCAACTTCAAAAGAGGTCACCCACTTACCCGAACCTATCAGGGTTGAGCCCGAGTAGGGTATCATCAGGATAGGGACCCCGTAGGGAGATGGCGAGGGCGCACTCTGAGGAGTTGGAGCCGCTTGTGAGGGTTGAGTAATTAGAGCTCGCCCTGACCCTGCTTGGGTTGATCCGGAGCCTCCTCGGCCGCTGTGCTCGACGGAGCCACCCTCAGTCCTAACTCGCTTGGTGAGGCGAGTTTCTTCTTCACTCACTCGTGAGCCATCCCCCCGGTGGAGAGTTCACTTCGTCTGGTGGGACAGAGGGGGCTGGGTGCCCCGTTCAGGATTTGAACCTTGACCCACCGCTTTCTTTGGGCTGGCGACCTTCTCTTTTGGTGGGGGAGGCGCCGAGGTTCTCTGAGAGCCAGAGCCCCCAGCCTTTTCAGCGGCCTTTGCGAGCTCCAATTTCTTAGTCGCGTCCAAAATGGCCCCCGAGGGGATACCTTCCCTTCCCGGACGAGGTTTACCCATCCTCAGCTACCGAGCTAAGAAGTGGTAGGCTTCAGGAACTTCAACGGGCGGGAGCTCGGCGGCGGGACCTACACCTGCATGAAAAATGATAAGTAAATCCGGCGATCTCAACGTACGAGGCAGCGAGCTGTGGGAACTTCAGAATGGAAAAGTTTAAAACCTTGAGCAGCGAGGTGGTGTGGCGAGGTGATGAGGCCGGCGAGCCTGCGACAGTGATGCTGGCACAAATGTTCGATCTCGCGATCTTTCTTTTCTCGCAAACAACACACTGTCCGCACGAACTCGAAGCCAATTGAAATCCCCTGCTTCCCACGGCTCGACCTGTGGCGCTTCAAACCTACAAAATGACAGATTAGGTCAGTAATCTAATCCGACGCACACACACTAAGGTACGCCACCTACAGCTCTCCTCCCCGTAAGTCTCGGGAGTAGGGAT
>JAPKLY010001278.1:0-13850 GCA_026898435.1 Prunella vulgaris
AAAATCAGGTCGGCAAGTGACGCCTAGCATTTAGGCGCCGCTTAGGCAGATTTCAGCATCACTATTCCCACCTAAAAAATCTTTTCGTATTAATTATATATATATCTTAATCTTCATTCATACTTTAATTATGAATATAAAGTGGTATATATCTTTAGTTATAAAAATGATTTTAAAAAAGTCATATATTGTAATAAATTCTAATTAATTAGTACCTTTTTTAATCTAATAATTTATGTTTAATTATTTTTCCATTTAATCATTCCCACCTAAATTAAAGTTTTTTCCTTATTCATTAAATATATATTTTATTCTTCATTCATACTTATGTACCATAAATTAAACTTTTTTTATTGTTCGAGAGTAAAATGCTTTTCATTTTGTACTCAATTATATTACAAATTCTAAAAAAAAAGAAAATCTTATTACGAGATGAAGGGAATAGCCTTTTCAGATTTATAGCCTTTTCAAATATATAAATAAGAATAAAATAATTATACCCCTTTCAGATTTATAGTATATTTAATGAATGGGGATTATATTCTTTATATCAGATTACAATTTTCATGTGCATAAATAGGACTTATGATAATGATGATGTATTCACAATTTTTCTTCATTAAAAAAAGAAGAAGGTATTATTCACTACATTTTCAGGTCGAAGAAGAAGATGGCGAAGATTGCGTTGTCATGTTTTTTTATGCTTGTGCTGATTTCTCTCTCGTGTAAGACTTCCATCAACTTATTTTCATGTTATTTTCTTAGCCCTTATTTTATTGCGATGAAATATAAATAAATAGGCGAATAATGAAAAATATTAGTCAATAATTTCATACACATTTTATATTAATTAATTCTTTTATAATTACATTAATAAAGATTGAAAATATTAAGTGTAGATGAAGTAATTTGTTGTTAATTGTTTGATTGATGCAGTTGAGCAAGGGGAGTGTGGTAATTGTTTGTTGACTAGAGATGTAGTGCATCCGTGTGATTTGAAAGCTTGTAGCAGTTATTGCAAATCCATATTCGGAGAAAAGCTCTTAAGCAGTAGTTGCGCTACCTTCGGTGCTAAACTCACTGGATGCACGTGTTTTTATGATTGTTAAAATAAATTAAAAAGATATATATGGAATTAATTGAGTCAGCACAATAAATTAATTCTAAATAATTATATAAGGTATTTGTATGGCTCTATCTCCATGAATTCAAATTAATATTTTCTCTCATATTTCAATTTTATTTCCAACTTAATTTTATGAGTCGAGTGCTCCTCCACGCAAAACAAACTTAATTTAATGTTAATGGGGATGAAATTTTATAGAATAAGGTACTAAGAATCAATTAATTGATGTCTTGAATTATTTGGAACTTATGATATGCATTCTATTTTGAGGAAAGGAGATTTTATTAAAAGCAAAAAAGAAAAAGTGCAACGATCCCACGTTCCTGATGATTGAACAAGAAAGGTTGAAGTACGAGCGTGCCTCATCAACTCCTCCTGAGAAAAAATTGGTCTCGAAAAAGAGTTACCAACCTCTCAAACTTAACGTCCATTTTAGGCGACACTCGAAATACGAAACATATATAAAAAATTAACAAAGTGAGCCATTCATAAAGCAAAATTTGTCAACATCCCCCTAAATTAACATCTGTATTATGTTTTGTTCATATCCGAAAACAACAAATCATTAATAAACTATGGCTACTGGGCTAGCCATAGAGGAAATCACACTTTTGGTTCCACAGGATACACTTATTTCAAAATGATCCCAAGCATTTTAGATTTGGTCCAATTTCAATTTTTCTTTACAAAAATGGTTCCAAAAGACTCAAAATATAAAACCATTGAATTTTTTGCAAAGAAAAAAATAAAATGGGATCAAGTCTGAAATGTTTGGAACCATTTTGAAACGGGTGCGTGTTCTGTGGAACTAAAAGTGCAATTTCCTCATCAGCCATATATCTCGTTGTTGGTGATTAGCCAACAAATCAGCTATATTGTATTTCTCTCTATGTAAATGTGTGACTATTACAAAACTCCAAAGAGTGACTTGTAAAAGTATTTATTGCCAAAGTTCAAATACCTCGAGGAACCAATTTCAAATTCAAGTTTCAAGCAATTAGTGAATTCTACAAGGAGCCATCACTATATCCACCCACTATTTACCATGACTCTCCTATCCAACTCTGTATAGAAGATATTAATCTATCCACAGAAGGAAAATAATAATAAAAAAAAAAACTTAACATTGTGAATCAATTTACGAAAAAGGCTAAATAAATTGAAAATTTATTGCAATATTGTTGACAGTCATAGTCAATATTATCGGAAAATGATGTGGCTATTTTATCTGCTAACAAACAAATGTCTCGTAGTGAGAGTGGGACTCACACATATATATCTAGAGAGATAAATTAATTTTTATTTCTTCATTTTTTTTAGGGAAAAGTCCTCCAACTGAGAAGATGATGATGTCCTCTAACTGTGATAGAGGATGATATCGTCTAACTGAAAAGACATTAATATTCTTATGCCAGAGATGAGGATGCGATGGTGTTAGTGGGCTTCTAGGAGGGTTGAAAAAACAAGGTGGTGAAAGGTGTCGATGGTTGAAGGACTTCTAGGAGGGCCAAAAGTTAGAAGTTGCACCATAAATTTTAGCAAGTATTTTCCGACATGTGCCTAAGGAAATTCTTAGAATGATTACTATATGGTAGAGTAGGTGTTCTCTAGATTTCGTAATTTTAATTATTCATTTCATGGTTTTAGTGTAAATGACATTTGATATATTCCTTTTGAATATTTAGTCAACAACAAAGTCAAGAAAATGGGACCTCCTCTGCTTTAGTTACAAAGAAGGACACACTCAACTCAAGGGCAAGAAGTTCACGTTAATTACATATCTTGCCACTCTGTAGAAATCAGATGCCATCAAAACTTTATTTTGAATTTCACACACACATTTTCTCTCTCAGAAGGGCATTGCATCCCTTTTCTGTGGAATCAGAGAGTTGGCTTCGATTCATTTTCAATATGGGACCTTTCCCATTACTTTATACATGTAATAGCGTTGTCGTGTCTGTCTAGAAAAGTGGAGTAAATTTCTTTTGGTGCGACCCCATGTCATCACAATTTTTTTAATAAAAACACTATTTTTTGAAAAGAAAGGATTGCCCTACTGAATTGCTGGTGTGATTTCTGCTTGAAATTTGTGTGATTCAAGTACTCAATTTTATTAAATTTCTTGCATTTATTCATGTTAATTCAATTATTTGTGCTTAATTACTGAGAGCAATGTTTACAATTTATTTTGGAATTAGTCTTGTATGCACTAGTTACATGGTGCAACTCAAGTTCATTTTTTAAAAGTAAAACAAAATACTACTGAAAAGTTACACATGTTATTACTGAAAGTTAAACTGTGAAAGATACACTTTTTAGTAGTATTTTGTTTTACTTTTAAAAAATGAACTTGAGTTGCACCATGTAACTGGTGCACAAGAGACTTACTCTTTATTTTGTAGATCTCAAATACATTTTGTGAAATAAATTAAGTGCTTGTTTGCAAACTCAACATAAAAAGTAAAAGTATTTTTTTTTTTAAAAGAAGCACTTAAAAGATGTTTTCAACAACTATTTTAAGTGCTTATTATTACTTTTGGTGAAGCAACAATTTATAATTTTTAAGTTCTAGTTAAGAACTTCTACACATTCCCCAATAAAATAATATTCAATACTCTTTTTAGAAACACTTCTTTTGCAAACACATTTTTCAAAACCATTTAAGTTTAAAACACTTCTTATTTTTTTATTTTGCTACTAAAATTATTTAATATCATTTTTTTAATTCTACTAAAAATTGCAAACACTCCTTAAATATATGAAGTGAAAAATAATAAATTGAACTCTATTTTATCATAACTTTCGGCCCAATTTGATTAAATTAATTGAAGGCCCATTTAGTTAGATGGATAGTTGTTTGCAGCTTATTATTAAATTGCTACAACACCAAGGATTAAAAGCAGGAAACGTGTCAAACCAATAACCACTCCGCACATCTTCCACTTGCCTTCACAAACGCATAACCACTCACAATTTTTACCTTGCAGAAATCGGAAACAGCCGGAATTAGTGGCGTAATCACCACCGTCCATGCCGGGAACTGGAAATAGAAGCCGTCATCACTACCCACTCGCCGATCTAAAGTCCAGCCACGCCGCCTAGCCGGAAAAGCCAATGTGCTCAACGCACGCCACCGCCAAATTTCTCTGCTAAACCGCCTCCCGAAGCCCAGCAGTTCGCCGGAATCCATGGAGGAAATTGCAATTCAAAGTATCGCCGCTGGAAGCCCAATCCGTCGTCCCCTGTTTCCCACGCCGGAATCCTCAAAGCAACCGACGGCCATGCCTAATTTCTTCACCGCCGCAGTCGCTTCTCGACGGAATTCGAAAAAGCTGTTCTCCAGCCGTCGAGGAAGCGCCGCCAGTCCACATCTGTTCATCGGAGAAGAAACCCAGCTCGCCGTAACCTGCAAATCGACAACGAAAATCCACAACAGCAGTCTCCCACACCTTTCACCTACTGCTCACCGTTCAAGCCACAAGAAGAAAACGTATTACACTCGAAGAGTTGCTAAAAAATGAGATGCGTTTTTGACGCTCGACACAAGGCTTGAAGGTGCTCGATCGGGCGAAGTAGATTAACAGGTACAGAAGTTTTCGCTCGAACACAGCTTTGTGGGCACTTGACTGAGTTGACTGGTCGAGTTGGGCGAGTTAGTGGTACTCACCGAGTTGACTGAGTTTGATCGTATTAACTCAGTCAACTATGTTAAAAAATCCCGTTTTTTGTTTGGAAAAAAAAAGAAATCCACGATTTCTAACTTTCTTGTTGGAGGGGCAGTATATAAGGAAGAAAGAAGGTAGGGTTTCGGGATCAGATAGAGAGGGGGCAGAATGAATTAGAAGTCAGGACGTAGGGTTCTCTTGCAGGGGCAGCAGCCCCATTTTCATTTTTAACAAAACTTTTCATCCATCTCATCAACACACACTAAAACGCCTTTCATAGTTAGATTTTCAATTAAGTTGGAGCTTTTATTGGAGACTGGAGTTGTATTGAACATCATTTATGTGAATTCTATCCTTTATTTTAATTTTGTTAGTTATATTTTAATGTTGATGTATTATTGCAATTTTATTGTTATGGATTTATTTGAGTTTATGGATTATTGCGATTTTATTGTTATGGAATTATGTGGGTGATTAATTAATGAGTGATTTTGTGAGTCCCAATTGAAGGTTAGATGATTAGATTAATGGAGTTTGTTTGATCAATTACTTGCTGGGCTCTTTTAATTCATATGGGTAGATTGTTTGTCGCAACGAGAGTTGAATAGACATGTTTATTTCATATGGGTGTGAGTTCGTTTTTGTGAGTTGAGTTAATATTGGATTATCGCAACAAGAGTTGGGTGATTTTCATTAGAAAATTCATTAATCTAATTAATTTTTAGACTCGTGTGATTACCCGGGTGAGAAAGGTAAACTATTCCTATAATAATCTGCAAGCTTAATTGGCGCGTTAATCCTAAGCTTATGTAGTACGGTTTAATGTGTATTAATCGTGATTGCTCCTATCTTTGACCGACAAAAGGGATAAATGAACTTGTCGAATCATTAATTAATTACCCCGTAATGAAGAACACCCGAACACACTTTTCTCGTATTTGTTATTTTTGTTGATTTCTTTGCTAGTTTAGTATCTTGTTTAGTGAAATTAATAATTTTAATTTAATTTTCTTCTATAGTTAATTGATTGCTATTTTAATTGTTGCATTTAGTTTAATTGGAAACAAGTTAATTTTCACTACAATCAAGCGTCGACGCATAGTATTAGGGATACACTTGTCACTAATCTCGTGGGATTGATAATTTAACCGGGCACTTATTATTGCTACACGAACTTTCTACACTGGGAAAGGAAGTGTTTGTAAAACACGTGTCACTACTCCTAAAACTCAGAAAACTGGAAAGAGCCAAAGGGTCATTGTCACAAAAATGGATATTGAAAAAGACAATGTTGAGGCAATGACACCTGCAGAGGTGGTGAAGAAGCTGACAAGCATGGAAGGTTCCATACCGAGCATTGCAAGGGAGAACCGAGAAGAAGTGAGAAAAATTCCTGACACTATTATACCCTCAAGAGTTGAGAATGAAATGGATGATATAGTGAAGAAAATCCATGAGAGGGGAGATGAAGAGAAAGATATTTTGTATAAAGAGTTCAAGAAGAGTGTTGATTACCTGAATGATCAAAATTTGATTCTGAAGAAAGAAGTAATGGCCAAGGCAAATGACATGGAATCTTCGAAGAAGAAAATTGAAGAAATTCATGAAGAGAATGCAGATTGTACAAGGACTGTCATTGATCTGAGGACTGACTTGAGAAATGCAGATTAAGCAGCGTACTTGAGAAATCAAGTACAATGGAAATGAATTTGACTCAGAAACTGGATTCCATTTTGTCATATACCAATGATGGCAAAAAGGGGGGGAAGTAATATGAGTCTTGCTATTGAAGAAGGAGAGCAGAAGAAAAGGAAATTATTAGATCCATTGTTGAAGAGCAAAATGCTCTGGAAAGCCAATTTGCTGATGCAAGGTCCAAAGATTTATCTACTAGAGTTGTTGAAGAGAAGGAAAAGTAGAAGAAAAAAAAGAAGAGAAAAAGTAGGCTAAGAGTGGCAAGAATAGTCAAGGGAAAATTATTAAATTGCCAATCTCAAAGCCAGTGATGAAGGCCAGTCTGCATTGGGACCTTGGGAAAGAAAAGTAAAACAAAGATTGCTGCTTAACATTGCTGAAAGGAAGAAGAGTCAACCAAAGCACCATCATGGTGGCTTTTACAAAGAAGGAGTGTTGTCTGAATCTCCAAATGTTCAACCTATAAGAAAGAAATTCCCAGAGAAAGTTGAAGAAAAGGAGATTCAAAAGGAAGCCAATACCAGTGCCAAGACTCTTTGGGAAGAGTTGTAGTATATTTTGGATAAGCACTTATCTTTGAAGAGATTAAAGACTTTGTTTAGACATTTCAAAAGTCCAGACATGTTATAATTTGTAAAGAATGCCTATTTTGTTGATGGAGGATGAAACACTGCAAAGAAAAAGCCCCCACCAAAAAGGAAGTTCAAATCAAAGAAAGAGGAGGAGGTGTTTGCAGAATATGAGCTGAAGATCATGATGCATTATCTGGAGGAATTTGTACAAACTCAGAAGATGATTCAGCAAGGCATCATACCAACTCAATGGTCAGACTCTGAAGATAGTGAATAAGTAGCAGATCCCAAACACAAAAGAAGATGAAGACATTGAAGAACCCAAAGAAGCAAAAGGACTAGGTAGCACACTAAAAACTATAATAGTTTTTTAGTCAAATTAAGAACTGATTGTAAGTTGTAACTTAACCCTTTAATTTATTACAGCTTATGCTTTAAATTCTGTTTGTATGTTTTTCCTACTTGTCACATTTTGTGGCATGGTTTATTGTTTGCAATAACTTATTGTTACTGTTTGAATATTTAGTTTTATCATCATCAAAATAGGGGGAAATTGATAGGATCTTGTTATAGATAGATTTTGATGATAGCAATATATAGGAATGCATGATTTAAAACTAACATTTTAGGAAAAAAATATAGGACTTGTAAACCTACATGCACCTGGACAAGAACTTACAACTGCAATTTAGCCTTGTACAGCTGAAGACTAGTTTGCAGGAGTAAGGTTGCAGTTCAAGGAGGAAACTTACTGCTGAATTTAACCGTTGTGAACCAAACACAGAGTTTAAGCAAAAGAGGAACATGAAGACCCTTAATCACTCTAATTAGTGAAGCATTACGTTGCACTCACTAGTGAGTATTTAGATATATTGTTGCTAATTAATATTTTCTGAAGACTAATGAAGATTAATTCAAATATCAGAGAAATGACAATAGTACACCCAGTACTAATGCGATTGGAGAAGAAGAACCACCTAACACAACTTATAGAGAGTAAGAGGGGCCTTATCCAGAATTCAAAATTTTAAATTTTCCAACGGAAAGTCACACCTCTTCATCTATAAATAGAGGAAGAATTTTGAAGGAGCAATAACAAAAACTCGAGCATTCGAGTATTCAAGTTTGAACAATCCTACAGTAGCAACATATTTTCAGAGAGCTTTTAGAGAGATGTACAAATACTAGATCTGTGATTCATAGGTTATCATGATAGGAATTTCTTAGAAAAGAATCATATTTTTTGTTGTTGTTCCCTCACTTGTTTTTATTTTACTTTTACATCTACATAGTGTAGATTTATCTTTGTGTGGTAAAATTTTTTGATTGAGTCAGTTGTATTCTAAGTGAATAGGTTAAGTGTTCTACCTAAAATAGTAATCTATATGAAAGACGTGACTTGCAACTTATAATATTAATTAAATATTCTGAAATTATTATTTTATTTATTTTGTTTGTTAATTTGTTCTTAAACTAGGCTTCAAAGCAACCAGATTCGACTCAATGTGGTTTTTATGTGATGCGATACAGTGAATTTTTTTTAAGGCCAACAGGTTAGGGGGTTAGCAAAAGAAGGCCCGTAAGTTTGCGGGCTGGCAATTTAGGGACCACACCTTTTCGGGTTGGCAATTTAAGGACCGCAACTTTTTAACTTGGCAATTTAAGGACCGTAGTTTTTTTAACTTGACAAATTAAGGACAAATTGGCCCGTATTAGCTCCAATTGGGCTGATACGGGCTGGAGCATATACGGGCCAATTTGTCCTTAATTTGCCAAGTTAAAAAACTTTGGTCCTTAAATTGCCAAGTTAAAGAGTTACGGTCCTTAAATTGTCAGCCCGCAAACTTACAAGCCTTCTTTTGCTAACCCCCCTAAATTGTTGGCCTTAAAATAAAATTTTCCCGATGCGATACATGAGACAAATTAGTTCTCTCTGATGAATCATTCAACGTTGATCTGATGAAAACTCTAGTACTTTTATTGTTCATTAAATTAATTATCCTGTGTAAATATTAAAGTTAAATATGGTATTATATTAGTATTAATATATGTATTTCTTAGTTTATGGAGAAAACTTATACAACCGCTGAAATTGATGAAGTACGATCGGAGTGGACTAAATTTGTTCAGAAATATATTGTTGAGCAAAGGTATGTAATTCTAAATCCTCTTATTTATACCATATTTTGTTAGATGTAGTGGTGTTTGGTGGTTGTGCCAACTTCGTGTTTGTATATCATAAAATTCATTTCGCATTCACATGGTAATCTTAGCTGCTATTTTTTAGCGTGTGATGGTTTTTGTAATAATTAAACTTTCTTTTTAAGTACTAGTGTATGGATAACATTATTTTTCCCCGCATCTTCTATCTTCTTTGATTTTTGATCATTTCTGATTTCCCTGCCATCATTTTTACCCCTTTATGCTGGTTGAATTTGCATTGTTACGCTGTTATTTTTAGTCAATAAGCTTTCTGAATTCTCATTCTGGAGATTGAATCTTGGTTGAGTGAGACAAAAAAAAAAAAAGAGAAATTGGTCTACATAAGAATTTCATGTCTCTCTATTCCTCTGGAGGTCTTGCTGGTTTCCATTGCTTTACTCATATTGTAATTATTTATGACATCTTGGCTTGATTAAGTTCATATGGATCTTACATGTTTAAAGTTGACTGTATAACTTTCACTTCTTTACTCTCTCAAGATCACTTTATTTATGTTTGCTCTAGGATAATGGTGGTTTGTGCTGGAGGGGCCAGGTTACATTTTTTTTCTCTTTTTTTCTTGGGTGGGAGAGGAGGGCATGATTTTATGTTTGCTTAACCTTGTTGATGGCTATTCTGCTTGTGTCAATTTGATGATGTATTTTTCCGTGTAAACAGGTGTAATGGCTGCATTGGGGAAAGGAAACGATCTGATTATGTTTGTGCAGTGAAGAATGAACTCCATAAATTGTGAAGACCTATTTTATGACTTCATTATTAATTGATGTATTTTGACTTTTAAATAGTTCGTTGTAGAAGAATCATGTTTATCATATTTTGGACAAATTAATGTATTTGAATATTTGGATGTTTGGTAATTTAATGAATGACTTGTGAATGAATGATTAAATTAAATTTTGATATCTTTTTTTTTTGGTATATTTAATATTTGTTTTAAATTCAAAAAATAAAAATTAGGTAAAATATTGAGATTTCATATGTAATAGATAACAAAATATTTTTAGAATACATTACAAACTTATATATATTAATAGATACCAGATATATTCAGTTATCTTTGAGCAAAAATTAAAAAACGAAATATGCATAGATAACAGAAAAATGTACTTTAGATAACATATATAATAAGTTATTTGTGAGCAAAAATAGATAACAGATATTTATGTCTATTATCTATAATTATGGAGCATAGATAACATTAACCTAGATAACGGAGATTTTCTACATAGATAACGGATAATATCCGTTATCTATGAGAAAATATGTAGTAATGATGTATAGAAAGTTAACATCTGATTGAGACTCAAAACAAGACAAAATAAAGTCAACTTTTAAAAAAGTGACTAGATATAATGCATGTGAAAAAAGTTACTAGATATGATTCAAATAAAGCTAACTTTAAATACTACATAAACTGAAATTACATAAATTACATGGCTAGATATAATGCATGTGAAATATTACATAAACTAAAATTACATAAATTAAATGACACAAATAAAAATTACATGAAAATAAACTACATCGACTGGTTATACACAACTTCCATTGGATGACATTTCATCTCTTTCTCGTCTAGGGATAAATTATGATTAGCCAACAATGACCTCAAGATACTAGAATTTATCTTCATAATCTTTCTTTGTTCCTTTCTCATCTCAAGTTCGAGTCTATCTCTGGCAGTTGGGTCATTATTTTAGCCTCATTTTCTCTAATGGGTCTCATTGCATGAATTTCTGCAACCAGCATTACTGCCATTTTGGAACTCTTACATTTTCCTTTTCCTTTTCTTTTCTCCATATCTCTGAGCATCCACTGTCTGGAGTTTCTGGATTGGAAGGGGTGGAATAATTCCCACTTTCACTATTTTTTGCTCTCTTTGAGCTACCACTGCTTTCTTTGTTGCCCTCTGTATTTTCAACACCATCTATATTTTCATCGAGTGTTGAACCATTATCTAGTCTTAGTGCTCATTTTTTTATTTTTACTCATAACCTCAATAAATACAACTAAGTCTTGGAACTTGTTAGCACCCCCTCCATCTTTTCTGTAAATTGTATGAGCTTCTCCCTTTATATCCATCTGGCTCATTCCGCTTCTTCTTCGAGAATATGCTTCCCTATAAGAAGCAATCCACTTGTTTGTACTTTCATTAAGTCGTTTCCAACGACCTTTAATAGAATCCACATTTCTTTCGCTTATCTCCTCCGGATTTTCAGCTCGATGTTTAGTATACATTTTATGTACCCGTGCCAAAAAAGAAATAGCTTTTTAATTTTTTCCACGTTTGCTATCTTCACTAATTAAACACCAGGACGACATTAAAACTACATCTTATTTGACACTCCAAGCTTTTGTGTTTCGTTGTAGAACATCTTGAAATAAATTTCGGGAGATATTTTGTGGTGGTTGCACATGCTCAGAGATTGAAACTTGATTTAGATTTGGAGAAACTTGAGAATTTTCATAATAGTTTGGATAATTTTCTGAGTTAAAAAAAGATTGAAAGCTTGAATAATTTTGAGAGTTTGAAAAATAATAAGGATGATTTGGATCCATGGTAGAAATTAAGAGATGAAATGATAAAAATAGAGGATATCAGATTGTATTTCAAAATATGTGAATATTGGTGTATATTTATAGAGAATTGAAAAAATATGAATTTTGATATACTTTTTTTTTATTTTGTTAAATGCATATTATCCACAATATTTACAAAATATCTTTTATCCATATAAAATTTAACTAATCAATCACATAATGACACTTGTCGATGTATGATTGTATCCAATGGGGTAGGCGCGTGCATGTATAAATAGAGATGATGTTAACATTAATTAAGAATACATGCATCATAAAGAGATTACACCTAATTCATCATAGCATATCGATCAAAACTGAGCCATGGCCCCTCTCCAAATTACATATCCTTTCAGCTTCCTTGTTCCTTGTGATGACGCTAGTGCACTCACAACCAGACTCGACCTCATTCCAAATCGACTCATTCAACCAGTCCACCGACGGCCTGACATACGAACGCAGTGCGTCAGTACCGTCAGGCTCGAGGTTCCTAAGACTGATACCAACCGACGGATCCTCCGGCAAACCACAGAGGGCAAGTGTAGGCAGAGTTTTGTACTCGAACCCCATAAAATTGTGGGACCAAGGGCGACAAGCGTCCTTCGAGACCACCATAAGACTTGCGGTGTCGCCAATAGACAGCTATCCGGCCGACGGCATGACCTTTTTCATAGTACCCGTCAACTCCACAACACCCTCGGGTGGGGAAGGCGGCAACCTCGGGATCTTCTACGCGGTCACCAGAGGGTCCCCCGTTTTCACGGTCGAATTCAACGTCTTTGTGAGCAGGCGCGCCGTCCCAAATTATAGGCACATTGGCATCGATATAAACTCGACGCTATCCGTCAACACCACCAGCTTCGAGAGCGCGATTGGGCAGATAGTGACTGCACGCATCAGCTACGCCGCGCCGACTAGAAGGATAACGGTAGTTGCCACCTACGGATCGGAGACTTCCACGCTTGAGTATGTGTATGACTTGAAGGGGCTTCTTCCTCAGCAGGTCCAAGTTGGAATCTCTGCATCCACCGGACCTAATAATGTCGCCAATTTCGACGTTTACTCGTGGTATTTCTTTTCCGCCATGGAGCTCGATAACAGCATCACCATTATTGACCAGTGATCCTGCTTAATTTGCTGGCAACTAGTCCCATGACCATCAGTGATATCTTTTTTTCAATTTCTTTGTCAAGTGTAATCATAAGATAAGAGATATGGTTATCTTTTATGTCCAGTACTGTAATAATAAGATGGTCATCAGTGACATTTTTTTTGTCTTGTGTGTAATAATAAGATGGTCATCTGAATTGGGTCTAAAATTTAACCAGATTTCAGTGGAGTTAGGCCAATTAATTAATTCACTTAATTTCTTTTACTATTTTACAGTATTTGAACCAAAATATCAGAATCTCTTTTCTGATGGATATCATGTAAAGTGAATTAAATACATGATTTTCCTTCGAATACTTCCTTAATTCTAATAGATTCTTATAGGCTTGATTTCTACTTAGGGTTTACTCATTCCACTCATAAGAATGAAAAGTAAAAAAATTTCATACTTTCATTTGTAAAAATGTCTAACAAGAAATGAATGAGAAAGGTACCAAACGGAAGCTATTGACAAATCGCAAATGAAAATTTGAAACTTTCGAACTCAACTCTAATGTAACAATATATATCTAAGTATGCTTGCACTTAATATCATTGTATAAATGAAATTTGTAACTTTGGCATCGCACCTAAAATTAGTTCACTGAAATTGACTATCAGAATGACTGCCATGATTAGTAAGTTTAGAAGTACGTTTGCCATTCAACTGAAATAAGGAGACCTGAAAATAATTTTGACCTAAAGGCTTAAACTATACTGAGATGGTGAAGTAACCTGAGCTGAAATAAGTTAACTAGCATAAAGCAGAGATCTGAAGGACTAGTCTGACCTGTGTTTGAGCTGTTGGTAACTAGCTTTCGTAATTGAAAGAGAGCTCTG
>JAPKLY010001278.1:14250-52372 GCA_026898435.1 Prunella vulgaris
TGTTTGAGCTGTTGGTAACTAGCTTTCGTAATTGAAAGAGAGCTCTGCTATATTTCAGTTGGATAGTTTCAGTGTTGTTGAAGGAGAATGGTGTAACAGAAAACAACCGTTGGGGTTGAAGTCTATAAAGAGACAAAGTCATTGATGCAATTAATCAGAATACAATACATTATATATATCATATCATAGCTTTTACTTGTAGAGAGAGATATACTATGTGATTACATAAAGCTTCTAAGTGTAGTGCTATTCTAGTCCTAAATGACCTTCAGATGACTCCGCTGATATTCCAGATGACTTTCAGTAGACTTCTCAAATGATCTCAGCTGACCTCGTCAGGTGACTAACCATCAACAGACCTATCATCTGACTTCCTCAGCTGATAGTATAGTGTTCAGTTAATCAGCAGTACTTGCTCATCTGATCTCAATTTCACTTTCTTTGCACCCATAATAGCTTTCTTTTCTGATTTCAGCGTTCTGATTCATCAGGCTATCCACAATATCTTTAAAATTCTTTTCCAACACCTTCCTTTCCTCCAGGCTTCTTTCTTCAAATTTCTTCACATAATCTTCCATTCCTTTCCTTATTTTCTGAGATATGATTGCATCAGGAACTTGCTTAACCTGTTTCAGAATTTCTGCCTCAATGGATTTGAAAGATTCCTTCAGATTATTCAAATGTGTGACAACATCAGCATGTGTCATTTGTGGATTAGCATCACTATCTTCTTCCTCTGATTCACCTTCTCTGATCACTAACTCTTTTCCTTTCTCAAACTTCTGAGCTTTGGAAGGCACCAACTCTACAGCTGTAGAGTCTTCAGTAGAGGCCTTCCTCTTGCTAGGAGTTAGAGGGGCTTCAATTGAAAATCCAGTGATATAATCATCCATATTTACCTCATTCTCTCTTTCAAGAGCTGAAAAGCTCTGAAGTGGTGGAGTTCCATGGCTATAGATCTCCTCCAAAGTATACATAGCAGGTGGAGATTGATGGAATATGCTTGTGATTGGTTGAGACACATCTTTCTCAATTTCACTGGATAGCTCATCAACCACTCTCTCATCAATTTGACCAATCTCAGGTGCTTGTACCTCTGTTTCAACATTCTTTTCTTGAACAACAGCTTGAACTTGAACTTTAGCTTGTACACCACCCATTGGTGCATCATCATTGCCATCATCATCATCATCATTATCTGGCTTTTCTTCAGGCTGTTTGCATGGAGAATTATTTTTCCTTTTCTCCTTTTCTTTCTCTATATCCTCTTCAGTAGGATTAGCCTCATCAATGTTTAGTGGATCTGCAGCACTAGCTCCTGCAGATTCCATTAGAATTGCTTCTTTAGCCAATATTGTCAAGCCTTCAGTCTCAACTACCTGAGTGCTTCCTTCACCAATCTTTTGTGGTATCTCATCATCACTTTCAGAGCTTACCACATCATAATCAACTTCATATTGAGCTTCAGGATCTTGCTCAGTCATAAGAGCAACATTCAAAGCTGCTGTTGCAGACTTTGTAATCTTCTTTCTTGAAGGTTCTTCAGTGATAATTTCCTTTCCTTTATCCTTTCTTTTCTTTCCAGCAATAAAATCATCAAGAAACTTGGGCTTAAGCAATTCATTGACATCACTGCAATTAGTCCATTCAACTATCCATTCAAATAACTTTCTTTCATCAGCTGCCAATTTCTCAAGTTCCTCTCTGACTAACCTCCATTCTTCAAATTTCTGTCTTTCTTCCTCAAATTCCACTATCTCAACTGGAACAACAGGGAGTTGTTCAGTTTCAAGTTCTGGAACTTCAGTTTCTACAACTTGTTCCTCAACATTTTGTTCTTCAGACTGTCCAGTTGGCAAGTCTTCAGCTGTAGACTTGATAGCTTCAACTTCTTCAGCTCCAACTTCTTTAGCTTTCTTAGAATGAAATTTCTTCTGTCTTTTCTCTCTATCAATCTCATCTTCTGAGTTAGTGGGTTCATCCACTATAAGCTTTCTCCTAACACTCTTCTTCTTCTTCTGTTCTTGTTTTTCTGGTTCTTTAGGCTCACTAATGATAGTAAGAACCAATTTCTCATTCTTCTTCTTTCTCCTCTTAGATTCAGGGGCCATTGGAGCATCCACTGCTCCTCTCTTGAAGTTAGCTCTTCCTATGATTCTTTGAGTGATAATGGGCTGACCTGCATGCCCATTAAACAAAGAAACTCCTACTTCCTTCAAAATGTAGTTCAGAAACAAACCAAAACCTTTGTTTCTTCCATCTTTTATCACATCCACAATTATATTCCTGAGAATCAGTTCTCCTATATCTATCTTAATTTCCTTCACAAATGCTATCATCAAATCCCACATGAGAATGGTGCCAACATCATGACCACCAGTTCTACATAATATGCATTTATCAATAACTTCATAGAGATAGATATACTCAACTGCTAGGTCTGTTTTCTTGAAGGTTCTTTTCCAGTTCTTTGGAAATGACTTCTTTGCAGTGAATCTCCTCCAGTATCTTTCATCTTCTTCTGCAAAGTGGAGGTTGTCATGTGCATCACCTCCAAAATTCAAGTGTAGGGCTTTGCAAATATCACCAGCTGTGATTTTCACATTCTTCCCTTGCATTTTAATTGACAAAGTCTTCCTTTCGACATCAACAACTGCATTCTGGTAAAATTCGTGAACAATCTTGTCGTCGTAAGCTCCAGGAATATGAGTTAAACAATAGTGAACACCCTGATTCACTATGTTCTTCACAACATTTTCCATAACATCAGTAGGATGCTTCTTCAAGATTTCATCGAAGTCGAACAATGCACCGAAGATTACTTTCATCGCCATGTTTCTGGGTTTCATTTAGTAGGGAATAGGGAGTGTTTAAGGTTTCAGGAGAGGGTTCGAACAAGTGAAAATAAGATATAAAAAGGATGAAGGATCCTTTAAATACCTTTCCTTAAACAGTCATTAAGAACTGGGGTATAACAGTCTTTGACCTAAAATTTATGAGTGTTTGAATTCCGAACCAAATTTATAATTAAATTTGTCCAAAAATCTAACTCACAAAGACATTAATTCTATTTAAAATGTTACACGTGCTCAAACATTTTATTAATCAAATAGTTTGAATAAATCCAAGAATTTCTGTAACTTAGTACAAAGGTTTCTGAATTATATAGTGCTCCATTTATGTATCAGAATTGTACAAAGTACTGTAAGTTCACTAAGTTTGCAGTTGACAATCTTCAAATTTTGAAACTATACAGTTGATAAGGAATCTGTAAATCTGGACTAAGTCTACAGCTGTAGAGTTCGACTCTACAGTTGAGTAACTTTGCAGCTGCAATTTTCCTTTCTACTGTAATTTTCAATTTTCTAGGTTTGTCTTTGCAATTTAGTGAGTTTCACAGAGTCTTATTACAATTCTAACATTCCCAAATTGCCTCTCAAGATTGAAAATCTTGATTCACATAAAGGTTTAGTGAAAATATTAGCAAGATTCAAATCAGTATGAATCTTGGTCAATTTCACATCCTTTCTTTCAACATGATCTCTTATGAAATGATGCCTTACATCTATGTGTTTTGATCTAGAGTGTAATACTGGATTCTGTGTAATTGCAATAGCACTTGTATTATCACAAAATATAGTTGTTTCTCTTGATTCAATCCCATTGTCTTGTAATTGATATTGCATCCATAAGATTTGAGCACAACAACTTCCAGCAGCAATGTATTCTGCTTCAGCTGTAGAAAGGGCAATCGAATTTTACTTTTTACTATGCCATGCCACCAACCTTTCACCTAGGAATTGGCAAATCCCACTGTTACTCTTCCTATCAATCTTGCATCCTGCAAAATCTGAGTCAGTGTACCCAATGAGTTCAATTCCTCCTTCTTTAGGATACCATAGTCCTAAATTTTGTGTGGATTTGACATATTTGATGATTTTCTTTACAACATTTAAGTGTGATTCCTTAGGATTCACTTGGAATCTAGCACATACCCCAACTGCAAACATGATATCAGGTCTGCTAGCTGTAAGATATAGCAGTGATCCAATTAACCTCCTATATTTGGTTACATCAACACTTTTTCCATTCTCATCCTTGTCAAGATTCACAGAAGGTGTCATAGGTATATTGGTAGGCCTAGAATTGTCCATTCCAAATCTTTTTATTAGCTCTTGAGTATACTTAGCTTGATTGATGAAAATTCCATCATTCATTTGCTTAACTTGTAATCCCAAAAAGAAATTTAGATTTCCCATCATGCTCATTTCAAATTTCTCAGTCATGAGCTTAGAGAATTTTCTGCACAATTCCTCATTGGTTGAACCAAAGATTATGTCATCAACTTAGATTTGGACAAGCAAAATATCATTCCCATGTTGTAATCTGAATAAGGTTTTGTCAACCATTCTCTTTTTTAATCCATTTTTGATCAAATGATCACATAGGGTATCATACCATGCTCTTGGTGCTTGTTTAAGTCCATAAAGGGCTTTTCTAAGCTTATAAACCTTGTCTTCAGCTGTAGATTCCTCAAATCCTGGTGATTGTTCAACATACACTTCTTCAGAAAGTAAATCATTAAGAAATGCACTCTTTACATCCATTTGATAGACTGTAAAGTTCATATGTGCTGCATAGGCTAGAAAAATTCTTATAACTTCTAATCTTGCAACTGGGGCAAAGGATTCATCAAAATCTATGCGTTCAGATGGACAATAGCCTTGAGCAATTAGCCTTGCTTTATTTCTGGTTACAATTCCATCTTCATCAAGTTTGTTCTTGAATACTCACCTAGTACCAATCACTTTGTGATTCCTAGGTCTTGGTACAAGTTCCCATACTTGATTTCTTTCAAAACCATTCAATTCTTCTTGCATTGCAATAATCCAATTGACATCTTGCAGTGCTTCATGAATATCAGTAGGTTTTGAAGATGAAAGAAATGTAGCAAACATTGCCTCATGGATTTGTTTTCTAGTTTTCACAGCATCTGATAGGTTTCCAATTACATGTTTAGGGGGGTGATCTTTCAACCAAATCAAATCAGACACAGGTTCTAATCCTTGATCATTGTTCTCTACAGCTGTAGACTCACCTACTGCAGACTTATCAAGTCCTTTTGTTGGTGATTCTACTTCTGTTAGAACATTCTCATGAACTAGGTCTTCTACATTCTCTAAAGGTGGTAACTCAACAATTATAGTGCCAAAGCCTTTGTTGGTCAAATCTACAGGAGTTTTGATCTCAGCATATTGATGTTGACTTGTAATTGTAGAATTGTCCTCCTTAGAGTCTTCAGCAACTTCTTCAGGGGAGTTATGTTGTTCATAAAAAACAACATGTTGTGACTCTTCTACAATCATCAATCTTTTGTTATACACTCTGAATGCTTTGCTAATATTAGAATAACCAAGAAAGATACCTTCATCAGATTTTGAATCAAAAGTCTTAGGATATTCTTTCCCATTATTCTGTATGAAGCATTTGCATCAAAAAATGTGTAAATAAGAGATATTGGGAAAGAATATGGCATGATGTGCTTGTGGCTTCTGCCCAAAATTTCTTAGGCAACTTTGCTTCAACAATCATTGTTCTTGCAGCTTCCTTGAGTATCCTATTCTTTCTTTCAGCAACTCCATTTTGCTGTGGGGTTCTAGCTGCAGAGTATTCATGCATTATGCCATGTAGTGAGCAATACTCTTTAATAACTTGATTTGTAAATTCAGTCTGATCTGATCTTCACAATCTTCAGATTTCTTTCATTCTGAATCCTTCTTAACAATTCTGGTAGCCTCTGTAGAGTTTCACTCTTCTTTCTTAGAAATACAGTCCAAGAAAATCTTGAGTAATTATCTACCACAACCAAAGTGTACTTCTTCCCACTAATACTTACTGGTTCTATGGGTCCAAAAAGATCCATATGCAGTAATTCAAGTGTTCTTGATGTGCTTGAGTGAGTTTTGTTCTTGAAAGTCTTCTTAATTTGTTTTCCTTTGACACTGGCATCACATAAGTGTTCCTTCCTGAACTTGGTGTTTGGCAAACCTCTTACAAGTTTGTTATTCACAAGTTCATTCATGGTTTTGAAGTTTATGTTATTCATCCTTTTGTGCCATAGCCAACTAACTTCATTGGAACTATTAGCTAAAAAGCAGGTTATTTCAGCTGCAGAGTTCCACTCTACAATGTAAACATTCCCTTTTCTAGTTCCTGTTAGTTTAGTGGTTTGGGATTCAACATCTTTGACTATTTAAGTATTTTGTGTAAAGTCTACAGTGTAGCCTTTGTCACAAAATTGACTCACACTAAGCAAATTATGCTTTAAACCATCTACCAAATACACATCATTGATCTGAACATTTCCTTTAAGTAAACATCCCGATCCTTTAGCTGTTCCACTAGCAATATCTCCAAAAACAACTTTAGGACCTTTATGATCTTTCAGATTTTGTAGTAAACTCTTGTCTCCAGTCATATGTCTTGCACAACCACTGTCTATGTACCAAATCTCTCTTTTGGTGGTTGCACCATGTATCTGCAAGATAAAATGAGTTATTTAGGAATCCAATACTTTGGATTTCCTCCAGTGTTACTCTTTGCAATCCAAGCCTTTTTGGGAGCTGTAGAGTTGTTAATTCTACAGTTCTTGCTTGTTCCTACTCCAGCTAATAATGATTTCACATGTTCTCTTCCAATGTGAATGTCTCTTCTAAGATCTTCATTTTCTTCTTGGAGTCTTTGAATTGCACTTAGCATGTCACTGGAAGAATCCTTTCTGTAATATAACTTGATGATGATGAGCATACCTCTTAATCTTTAGCCATAAGACAGATCAGGGCTTCTTCATCAGAGTCTGTAGAGTCTGAATCCTCTAAGTCAGCAGTTGACTTTTGAGAAGAAGAGGGACAGTCTTCCTGGTTTTTATCAAACTCAGAAAGTAGTGCTCTAATTCTCTCCTTGTCAAACTTTTTCTTTCTATCTTTCCTGAGTCTCTTTTCTTCATCAGTGTACATCTCAGCTTTAGGATAAGGACAGTCTTTGATGTAATGTCCTGGTTTTCTGCAGTTGTAGCACAAATAAGTTGAGTTAGGTGCTGTAGATTTCACCTTACCATCTTCCTTAGGAGTGAACTGCTTCTTCTAGGTCCATTTGCCAAACTTCTTGAGCTGCTTTATGAAAAGAGCCAAGTCTTCATCATCAGAACTTGTAGCTGTAGGGTTGTCAGAAACTAGAGCTGTAACCTTACTGCTGTCAGGTTCTTTTCTCCTGCTTATGTCAAACTCATAAGCTTTGAGGTCTGAAAAGAGTTCAAAGGTGGATATCTTAGATAAATCCTTTGATTCTCTCATAGGAATGACCTTCATGTCCCATTCACTAGGTAAGCCTCTAAGAACCTTCATGTTCATTTCTCTTTGTGAATATTCTTTACCAAGTGAGTCTAGCTCATTGAGGATCTCAATGAATCTTGACTCAAACTTTTCAAGAGTCTCACCAGATTTCATCTTGAAGTTCTCAAACTTTTGAACTGCTATCATGAGTTTGTTTTCCTTGATTTGTTCAGTTCCTTCACAAATCATTTCCAACTTTTCCCATATATCCTTTGCAGTTTTGCAGTTTTTGATCTTCCTAAACACAATTTTATCAAGTGAGTGATAAATAGTGTTCTTTGCAACATTGTCAAGGTTGGACCTTCTCTTGTCATCCTCAGTCCATTCCCTTCTGGGTTTGGGGATAATCTGAGCTAGTCCAGCTGACTGATCAGCTGCAGTGTTGACCTTTGTGATGGGTATAGGGCCATTCTCTATAATAGACCACATTTCATCATTGATTGCAGACAAGTGAGCTTGCATTGCAATTTTCCATTCATCAAAGTCCTCAGCTGAGAACATTAGAACCTTGGATTTCACCATTTTGGGAGCCATGCAAGTATGTAGGTGTGTTTTTCAAAAACCAAAAGGATCTAGCTAGGTACTGATCAAAGCAGTGGCAAGCCAACTGCTCTGATACCACTTGTTGGTCCCTTAAAGTGGTCAAGGTCTAGGGGGGGGGTGAATAGACCTTGAGGTCAAAAACAAATTTTCAAACTTTTCAAAAAAAGAAGGATACTAGAACCTTGCAATAACCTTTTTTTTTTAAAGTTTAAAAGAATTAGTCTACAAGAGTTTTTAAAACTGGACCACAAAGGTTACAGCTGTAGACTACAGAGTTCAAAACTTTGCAAATCAAACAATCACTTGTAGATGAAATAAAGAGTAATTCTCATAATTAAAATTGTATTGAGAATACTTCAATGTGCAGCGGAATAAAGTGAGTGATCAATGAAAAACAATGTAAACAAGACTTAACAGTTGAGTGACTTATGAAAGTGTACAGCTGTAGAGTCAGTTTCTGTGAAAAACACAAGGGTTTTATGCACTTCAGATTTTAAAACAATGATGAATGTAACAAGATAAATAAATATGCAGGAGCAAGAATATAAAGAACAAGAAGTAAAAAGACCAGATTTTATAGTGGTTCAGTGTCTATAAAGAGACAACCTACATCCACTGTTACACCACTCAGGTGCCAAATTCACTAAGAAGTGATCACAAAGATCAATACAAGTAGTTCCCCCTTAGAACTAGGTTCACTCAGATTCCTATTCTAAAAAGAGATAACCTACTCTATTCACTCAGAATATCAACTCACAAAGAGTTTTACAAAACCTCATAAAGAGATATCTACACTAAGTAGAGATTAAATCAGGTGAGGGAACAACAACAAAGATGTGATTCTTACTAAGAAAGATCCTAACCAACTATCCTATGAATCACAAAGAAAAAAACAGAAAAAGCTCTCTCAGGATATGCTGGCTGTAGACTTGCTTAGTTTGAATGCTTGTATGCTCGAGATTGTTGTTGTTGTTTCCTCTTAGGACATCTTCTATTTATAGATTGAGTGGTGTGACTTATCCGTTGGAATTTTCAAATTTGAAAATCGGATAAGGCTCCTCTCTATCTATTGGCATGTGTGAAGTGGTCCTCATCCTTCACACAGGTTAGTACTGAATGTACTATGTCCTTTTCTCAGAATTCTGGCCTCCTTTGTAACTAATCTTCATTATCCACCAGAATTAAAGAAAAACTCCACTTAAGTTCAGTTTAGTGAGTGCTCAAAGGCTACACTAATAGTCCTTAAGGGTCTTCTTAATCTTCAATTAATTTCTGACTTGTACTTCATCTTCAAACGGATACTTGTAGCTGTAGAGTCTTCAACCTTGCAGCTGTAGAGTCCTAAAAATAACAAAAACTGGCTGTAGGGAAACCTTACAGCTGTAGGATCATGTGTTGACTGTATAGTGATCAAATATACAGCTGTAGACTTCTCTTTACAACTATATGTTTCAAACACCAATTTCCTTGATAAAGTGTTAGTCAAAATAACAGTTTTAACCAATTGTTTTGCATACATCAAAATCTAAAACAAGGTACTAACAGATTTAAAGATTCCTCAGATATGGAATAATGAAGATGGTAGTATGTTTAGTATAAAACTACAACCTTCATTATATGATTTAAAACAATAAAGTCGAATATGGTTTAATCGACTTAGTGAATTCCTCCTGAGGAAGGAAAGATGTTGAAGAAGCTAGTTCAATCTTAAAAGTTAAATTCAAAATGAAAAATCTTATACAAAACCAAGTTTTGTGTCGGCCTGTAGATCGAGCATCTCCCTGAAGGAATTCTTATACACCAGTCAACCTACTTGGAAAAGTTGTTGAATAGATTCTATATGGACAAATCTCGTCCACTTAGTACACCAATAGTTGTTTGCTCCCTTGAAGTGGAAAATGACTTATTTAGACCTATAGAAGATACCAAGAAAATATTAGGACCAGAAGTTCCTTGTTTTAGCGCGATTGTCGCATTACTTTATCTTGCAAACTCCACTAGACTGGATGTCGCTTTTGCAGTAAATTTACTTGCAAGATTCACTGTCTTTCCTACAAGGAGACATTGATTTGATGTTAAACACATATTAAAGTATCTTCGAGATTCATAAAATTTTGGTTTATTTTACCATAGAAACCAAGATAAAACACTAGTAGGTTATTCAGATGTTGGCTATATGTCTGATCCCCACAATGCCAAATATTAAACTGGTTACATTTTTCTCTGTGGTGGTACAACCATCTCATGAAGATCTGTTAAACAAACTATGGTAACCACCTATTCAAATCATCCAGAGATTATAGCTCTGTATGAAATTGCACGAGAATGTGTTTGGTTAAAATCTTTAGGAAAGCACATTTACGATCCTGCGGTATCCCTTTAAATGACATAAATCCTACTCTAATTGATCATGTAGATAATGCTGTCTGTATTGCTCAAATGAGTATGTTAAAGGGAACTTGACGAAACACATTTCCCCTAAATTCTTTTATCCTTACGAACTCCAGAAGAGTGGTAAAATTACAATACAAAAAATATGCTCAAGTGACAATTTTGCAGGTTTGTTCACTTAATTCCTTTCTACTTCCACTTATGAAAGATATGCTCATGGGATCGGGATGCGTCAACATGAAAGATTGTTATCTTTAGGGGAGTATCAACATTAAAACAATCCTGAAGATTGTATCATGAAAATTGACCGTTGTACTCTTCCTTGTTAACTAATGTATACTTCCAAATTATAATTATAATGTCCAGGGGAGAGTGTTATAAAATATTACATAATGTGGATATTAATAATTATATAAGTCTATTGGGTCCTTGGCCTAATGGATTTCTAGGGTTAGCTAGAGTTACATCCCTATATATACAAGTATTTTCTAATGTAAACTTATGATGATATTCTGCAGAATTATCAGTGATTATGTCCTGGTTTGTTCGCCCCAAATATAGTCCTCGTAACGAGTTACCAAATCTTGGTTTGATTATTCATTCTGTCAATTTACAACCGTTTGCATATCGATATCCGAATTATGAATATGATGAGTCTATTGAGATCAGTGCTGTTATTTTAAGTAGTCACGTTCTTATCTTCATAGACTTTTGAGATCAGTGTCACGTTCTTGTCTTTATAGAATTTTGACATCAGTGCTATTATTTTAGATACATGATTTAATGATATCTATCGAGATCTGAGTTCTTACTTTAAATATTATGTATATACGTTTGTCTCCCATATAAAAATATGGGAAAATTATTCTTTTTCCTATAATTTTATCTCTTTTTTATTTTGGTCCTACTAATTTTCAAATTTTAAAATTATTTTTAATCCTATAATTTTATCTCTTTTTGATTTTGGTCCTACTAATTTTTAAATTTTAATTTTCGACCTCTAACTTTTCTTCATTTTGATTTTGGTCCTTTGACACCCCATTCATTTATAAAAGAGGTAAAGTTACAGGACCAAAATGAAACAGTGATAAAGTTATAGGATGAAAATCAAAAAATTGAAAATTGATAGGACCAAAATCAAAAGGAGATAAAGTTATAGGACAAAAATCAAAATTTAAAACTTAGTAGGGACCAAAATTAAAAAAGGTAAACTTACATGAAAAAAAAAAACTATTTTTCCCTAAAAATATTAATTCATGACATAAGATAATTTCTTTTATTAATTTAAATTAATATTATGATGTCTATCGGTAATCAAAAATATCTTTTAAAGGATAATCAAAGTTATTAACTTAACTACAGCATATCCCGCTTATAAATTAAGCCGATTTTGAATTGTTCAATACAAATTCAAAATTATAAATTAGAGCTAATTTAAAAAATTATTATAAATTGGGCTTTATTCAAGTTTAGTCATATATATTTTTATTTTTAAAAAATTTATTTACGCGTATATTTTCGTTCGAATGCAATTTTCTTTTTCCTTATTTGATTTACAGATTAATGTATAATTGCATTAATAATTTGAAATTCTCTAAAGTTCGCATTTAGAACTCTAATTTTGTAATTGACAAATCTATAAAACTAATCAAAAGAAAAAATACATTAATATATATTACTGATACATTCCATTGAGATCAATATACACCCCAAATTAGATAATTTTATAATAATAAAAACAATTAACATTAATCAGAACAATAAGTGGTACCGAAGTTCATAACAATTAATACTAATTTATATTAATCACTAAAATGCGCATATTTTGATGAACTCGTCACAACTATCTCGTTTGCACATCGAGATCCGAATTATCAAATATTATGAGTCTATTGATATCAGTGCTGTTATTTTAAATATCACGTTCTTATTTTCATATAATATATTGAGATCAGTGTTATTATTTTAGATATTACTCCATGCGTGATTTAATGATATCTATCGAGATCTGAGTTATTAGTTTAAGAGTAATTTTTCTGTGCACCAGTTACACGGTATAATTCAAGTTTATTTTTAAAAAGTTACACAATTTATAACTGAAAAGTTGCATAAATTATTACTGAAAAGTTACACTATAAAAGATACACTTTTCAGTAATAACATGTGTAACTTTTCAGTAGTATTTTGTGTAACTTTTCAAAAATGAACTTGAGTTGTACCGTGTAACTGGTGCATGCAAGACTAATCCTTAGTTTAAATATTACGTATATACGTTTGTCTCCCATATAAAAATATTAAGATAAGATAATTTACTTCATTAATTTAAATTAATATGTCTATCGCTAATCAATTTTTTAAGAATAATCTAAGTTATTAACTAATTAAGTACAGCATATCCCGCTTATAAAGCCGATTTTGAATTGTTCAATACAAATTCAGAACTATAAATTAGAGAGAATCTAAATAATTATAATAAATTAGGCTTTATTCCAGTTTAATCATGTATATTTTTATTTCTAAAAAAATTGTTTACATGTGTATTTTTGCTGGAATTCAATTTCTCTTTCCTTATTTGATTATCATTTTTAAATCATTTTAATATCAATTTTGATAATTTTTGCAGAACAATTCAAATATTGGCCAGATAAATTACCGAAATATATACCCAAAAATTTATTATAACATATAAAATGACATGAAAAAATATATCAAGTGGTTCTCCCAGCCGGAAGAAAAGATTCGCTGCAAGTTTATGAATTTTATAGGTATATTATTTTGTCTTATTAGAATCATAATTATTTAAAAGTGGAATCACATTTAAAATTATAATTCAAAAACACAATTACGGTATAAGAAAATAATTCTTTTATATACGTATTTCGAACTCAGGATTATCGAGAGTGGAACGTTGAGACCTTACGTACGTGTGATTAGTATAAAGAATTTGATTTAATTATTCATTATATATAATTAAGTTTCACGTGTTTGCAGGTCCATTAAATTCCATGCATGTGACATAATTAATTTAGGTGTTTTTATTGTTAAAGGCGGATGCATGCATGTATAAATAAAGATAACATTAGGAATACATCTAGCTAATTAATTCATCTGAGCCATGGCCCTCTCCAAACGTTATGCAGGATTATAGCAAAACACGTACGTCCAAAATAAACTCATAAGGCATATTCTGTTCCCAAAGCATATGAAACACGGAAACATACAGTACTGTATATTGACATATGAATATGTGTATGAAAATCATATGAGCAGATGATTTCAATATAAAGGCGAAAATATGTATATGGCTCAGAATCATGACAGAACAGGCATATGATCAAATATATTATTTGCGGGATACCCTAAGCATGGATTAGCATATAATTACAGGCATACGAATCATATGAATTGTTCTTAAGCATGTGAGCAGTATAAGCATATACACATATTTCCAGGATACACATGCTATTTATTTCAGAAAATATAATAAATAAAAACTCACTGATTATCGCTTAATTCCAAAAAAAAAATGATGGGTGAGTTTTGAATCCGATCCGAAAACTGCTGGAGCAATCCTCTCGTGAATCCTTATTGCTCGTAGAGACTCGTGCTGATAATATGTTGTAATTGAAAGTAAAAGCGATAAGAGTAAAAAAGAACATTCGTCACAAAGTGACTACGTCTGGGGGCGACCAAGCCAGGAGAAAGTAAACTATAATTTGCCGTAAAGTGTTTACAATGATAGAAGCATGTGAAATACAAGTGTGTAAGATACATTAAATTGAAGTACTTAACCCTAACATCTAAGTCTATGGGCCTAAAGCCCATTGGACTATAATCTAATATTATTTTCATTAATAATATAATATATTATACCAATTTATTATAACAGAAAGAAGCCCACTTAGCCGCCACTTATGATCAAAACATGGGTCATGCATGAGTCGGTGGTAAAAGGCCCAATGTTTAATTACCGTTATTAAAAGAGAGGGCAACGTGAATTTGAGAGGGAGAACGAGAATTGGCAGCGGCACTGGGGATTAGAAGGCAGCTGCGACAGGATTTCATTTTAATTAAATTTTGAACCTTTTATGATTTTTAATTTATACTTTTTAGACTTTATGATTATGCTTGGCTAAGTATTTTTATATTCCAATTCTAGGGATGCTGAACCCTTTTATATTATCTTTTAGTTAATTCCTCGTGACGTGTTCTTATTTCATATCTTGGGTTTTTCGTATTACTTGGTTGCATGTTCAGGAGTTTTTGTAATTAATTTAGTAATGACTAGGTTAATTTATATTTAATTCTACAGTTAGAATATAGACTATAATCCGTAATTGTTATAGGATATATTCTTGAGTAACAAATAGTGCATCATTCACTAGGGGTAATACAGATCTGGGTTATGTGAAGCGAACATTTAGTATTTTGCAGTCCAGTCTTTCTATTAATTTGGTGGTTGAATGCGTTTAACGAATTAAATCTAGTGAGCGTCTCACTTAGATTGTTTGATTAAATAGGGCTAGTTAACGAGCTTCTCTTAATTAGCTAATCTTAAGAATTAATTCGGTTTAACTGAGCTTCTCGTTATTCTTGGGAAGAGATTTGAGATTGGAGTAAGACTGTCACGAGATTAATTAGGATAGTATAAATTGTGGGGATGCTGAACATAGGATTGGAATATTATTTCTCATTCTTGATCTTAATTATATTTTCTTTTGTTCTCTTTTATTTGAATTAATTTAGTGATAGTTCAATTAGCTACCAACCAACCCCCCCTCGTATTACTCTAGATTAATATAATAAATTCACAAATAAATATCCTGCTCCCTGTGGGATCGACCCTTGCTTGCCATTGCTATTAATTAGTGAAGTTGAGTTAAGGATTATATTTTGCGTGCCTCGACAGCACGATCAAAATTTTGGTGCCGTTACCGGGCAGCGGTGTTGAATTATTTTGTGTTTTTTTTAATATATTAGTTTTTGTAGTAATTTTTTTAGTTAATATATTCTCTTTACTTCTCACAATCTTCCCTTTGTTTTGTGCATGTTAACTTGTTCTTCTCGCAGGACCGATTTCCTCTATATTCCTGAGATTGAGAAAGAAGCACGAAGGTTGAGGAGAGAGACTCGGGACGTTGCAAAACTACCCTTTTCACTAGATAGCAGCTCTGATAGTGAGGAAATTGAGATGGCTGAAGAACGAACACTGAAGGAGTTGGCAAATCCGCAGCCAACTTAACAACCATTGTGCATCACTTTTCCGCAGCTTGGAATTGAAGGGCCCACTGAGTTGAAGCCTGGACTGATTCATTTGCTTCCATCCTTCAATGGCTACATGGGAGAGGACCCACACAAGCACTTGAAAGAATTTCATGTGGTGTGTACGAGCATGAAACCCACAGGGCTCACTGCAGAGCAAACAAAGTTGTTGGCCTTCCCATTTTCACTGAAAGACATGGCCAAAGATTGGCTCTATTACTTACCACCTGGCTCAATCACCACATGGGTAGAGATGGAGAGAGCATTCCTATCACGCTACTTCCCAGCTTCAAGAGCAGCGAACATCAGGAAAGATATATGTGGTGTGAGGCAGATGAATGGTGAGACGCTCCATGAGTATTGGGAGCGCGTCAAGAAGTTTGTTGCAAGTTGCCCTCAACATCAGATTAGTGAGCAGCTCTTGATCTAGTACTTCTACGAAGGATTGTCATTGATGGATCGTAACTAGATTGATGCGGCCAATGGAGGGGCATTAGTGGATAAGACACCCGCTGCAGCAAGAGATTTAATTTCGAATATGGCTGCAAACTCACAGCAATTTGGCCATCAGGATGCACCTTTGAAGAAGATTAGCGATGGAAGTGAGTCATCATGTAACACCCCAATTTGGCAGCAGCTTTTTTGTCCATTATTTTATTATTTTGGGCGTGTTTTAATTGTGTTCAAGGTTTTGTCCTTTAAGTTGTTATGCTTTAGTATTTTAATTCTTTTTCTTAGTATTAGTTGATCCAAATTAGTATCAATTGGACTCCTAAAATAGTACTAGGTTTGAATTATTTAAGAGTAAGGAAGAGTAATATTATTATTGAGGTTATAGTATTAGTCCACTAAGAATATTTTTTTCCTTAAGTATTAATTCATTAAGGGTATGTTAGTAATTGAGGAATTAATTTTAGGGATTTGACTTTATGAGGTTTTGACCAAGAATAGGACTAAGATAATATGGTAGTACCTTGGTTTAGATTTTGATGTGTGCAAAACAATGTGTTTATTTGTTGAATTTGACTAACACTTGTATTGAGGAAATTGGTGTTTGAAACATATAGTTGTAAGTGAAGTCTACAGTTGTGAATTTGATCAATCTACAGCAAAGACATGACCCTACAGCTGTAAGGTTTCTCTACAGCCGATTTTTTTTATTAACAGGACTCTACAACTGCAAGGTTGAAGACTCTACAGCTGCAAAGAACCGTTTGAAGTTGAAGTACAAGCCAGAAATTAATTGAAGATTAAGAAGACCCTTAAGAACTATTAGTGTAGCCTTTGAGCACTCACTAAACTGTACTTAAGTGAAGGTTTTTCCTTTATTCTGGAGGATAATGAAGATTAGTTACAAGGAGGCCAGAATTCTGAAGGAAAGGACATAGTACAATCAGTACTATCCTGTGTGATGGATGAGGACCATCTCACACATGCCTATAGAGAGAGAGGAGCCTTATCTGAATTTCAAATTTGAAATTCCCAACGGATAAGTCACACCACTCAATTTATAAATAGAAGAAGTCCTCAGAGGAAGCAATAACAACAACCCTGCGCATACAAGCATTCAACCTAAGCAAGTCTACAGCCAGCATATCCAGAGAGAGGGTTTTTCTGTCTTTATTCTTTGTGATTCATAGGATAGTTGGTTAGGATTTTCTTAGAAAGAATCACACTTTCTGTTGTTGTTCCCTCACCTGTTTTTATTTCTACTTAGTGTAGATATCTCTTTGTGAGGTTTGTAAAACTCTTTGTGAGTTGTTGTTCTGAGTGAATAGGGTAGTTTATCTCTTTTAGAATAGGAATCTGAGTGAACCTAGTTCTAAGGGGAACTACTTGTACTGATCTTTGTGATCACTTCTTAGTGAATTTAGCACCTGAGTGGTGTAACAGTGGATGTAGGTTGTCTCTTTATAGACACTGAACCACTATAAAACCTGGTCTATTTACTTATTGCTCTTTATATTCTTGTTCCTGCATATTTAATTATCTTGTTACATTCATCATTGTTTTGAAACCTGTAGTGCATAAAACCCTTGTGATTTTCACAAAAACTGACTCTACAGCTGTAGACTATCATAAGTCATCACTCAACTGTTAAGTCTAGTTTATATTGTTTTTCATTAATCACTCACTTTATTCCGCTACACATTAGAGTATTCTCAATACAATTCTAATTGTGAGAACTCCTCTGATAATTTGTCTACAAGTGATTGTTTATTTTGCAAAGTTTTAAACTCTGCAGCTGTAGACTTGCTAATCTACAGTTGTAACCTTTGTGGTTCTGTTTTAAAAAACTCTTGTAGACTTATTCTTTTAAACTTGAAAAAGGGCTACTGTAAGGTTCTAGAACCCATCCTTTTTGAAAAGTTTGAAAAATCTGATTTTTGACTCAAGGTCTATTCACCCCCCCCCCTCTAGACCTTGACCACTTTAAGGGATCAACAAGTGGTATCAGAGCAGTTGGCTTGCCACTGCTTTGATCAGTACCTAGCTAGATCCTTTTAGTTTTTGAAAAAGTCACCTGCATATTTGCATGGCTCCCAAGATGGTGAAATCCAAGGTTCCAATGTTCTCTGCTGAGGACTATGATGAATGGAAAATTAGAATGCAAGAACATTTGTCTGCAATCAATGATGAAATATGGTCTATCATAGAGGATGGCCCCATACCTATTGTGAAGGTCAATACTGCAGCTGATCAGTCAGCTGGACTAGCTCAGATTATCCCCAAACCCAGAAGGGAATGGACTGAGGATGACAAGAGAAGGTCCAACCTTGACAATGTTGCAAAGAACACTATTTATCATTCACTTGATAAAATTTTGTTTAGCAAGATCAAAAAGTGCAAAATTGCAAAAGATATCTTGGAAAAGTTAGAAATGATTTGTGAAATAACTGAACAAATCAAGGAAAACAAACTCATGATAGCAGTTCAAAAGTTTGAGAACTTCAAGATGAAATCTGGTGAAACTCTTGAAAAGTTTGAATCAAGATTCATTTAGATTCTCAATGAGCTAGACTCACTTGGTAAAGAGTACTCACAAAGAGAAATGAACATGAAAGTTCTCAGAGGCTTACCTTCTGAATGGGACATGAAGGTCATTTCTATGAGAGAATCAAAGGATTTATCTAAGTTATCCACCTTTGAACTCTTTTCAGACCTCAAAGCTTATGAATTTGACATAAGCAGGAGAAAAGAACCTGACAGCAATAAGGTTACAGCTCTAGTTGCTGACAATCCTACAGCTACAAGTTCTGATGATGAAGACTTGGCTCTTTTCATAAAGCAGCTCAAGAAATTTGGAAAATGGACCAAGAAGAAGCAGTTCACACCAAAGGAAGATGGTAAGGTGAAATCTACAGCACCTAACTCAACTTATTTTTGCTATAACTGCAGAAAACTAGGACACTACATCAATGATTGTCCTTATCTCAAAGCTGAGAAGTACACTGATGAAGAAAAGAGACTCAGGAAAAATAGAAAGAAAAAGTTTGACAAGGAGAGAATTAGAGCACTACTTTCTGAGTTTGATAAAAACCAGGAAGATTGTCCCTCTTCTTCTCAAAAGTCAACTACAGATTTAGAGGACTCAGACTCTACAAACTCAGATGAAGAAGCCCTGATCTGTCTTATGGCTAAAGATGAAGAGGTATGCTCATCATCATCAAGTTATATTACAGAAAATGATTCTTCCAGTGACATGCTAAGTGTAATCCAAAGACTCCAAGAGGAAAATGAAGATCTTAGAAGAGATAATCACATTAGAAGAGAACATGTGAAAGCTTTGTTAGCTGGAGTGGAAGATGCTGAGAAACAACTGCAGATTCTGCAAGAACTGAAGGAAGGTTACAGTTGTCTAAAAGAGGATAATGAAGAACTTTTCAATGAAGCAAGTTGTAGAGCTGCAGATTATGCTGAATTGAAGGAAACAATCAGAAATCAAGAACTGACGATAGATGAACTTGAAGAACACAATACCTATTACCAATAGAAGTTAAATTGTTTTGGAAAATCATCCAAACAATTGAAGAAGATGCTATCTGAGCAAAGGCACTCAAAGGATTTGACTGGAATAGGATATAATCCTTGTGTCTGGATGAAATATTTACAAAAGTCAATTCCAAGGCCTGAGAGAAAGTTTGTCAAAGAAACAACCCCTGAAGAGACTGTAGACTCAACCCTACAGCCAGAAGATTTGAAATTCTTGAATTCATTCAAAGAATTGTCACCAAGAAGACAACAAAAGATCAAGGAGATCATGGATGACTCTGTAGAAGATGTCTCAAATATGTTCCAAAACATAAAGTTGATACAAACTGCAGAGTCAATCATACAGTCAGAAGAAGAAGTCTATCATAAATTGAATATGGAAAGAAGACTCAACTTTGATAGATTCTGGAATGGAAATATGTCAGATATGTCTCCCTCTTCAAGCACTCAAAGAGGAGGATCAAGCAAGAACTATAGAATTAACAACTCTACAGCTCCCAAAAAGGCTTGGATTGCAAAGAGTAACACTGGAGGAAATCCAAAGTATTGGATTTCAAAATAACTTACTTTATTTTGCAGGGGCATGTTACAACCACCAAAAGAGAGATTTGGTACATTGACAGTGGTTGTGCAAGACATATGACTGGAGATAGAAGTTTGTTACAAAATGTGAAAGATCATAAAGGTCCTAAAGTTGTTTTTGGAGATAATGCCAGTGGAGCAGCTAAAGGATCAGGATGTCTACTGAAAGGAAATGTTGAGATCAATGATGTGTATTTGGTAGATGGTTTAAAGCATAATTTGCTTAGTGTGAGTCAATTTTGTGACAAAGGCTACACTGTAGACTTTACACAGTATACTTGCATAGTCAAAGATGTTGAATCCCAAACCACCAAACTAACAGGAACTAGAAAAGGGAATGTTTACATTGTGGAGTGGAACTCTGCAGCTGAAACAACCTGCTTTATTGCTAATAGTTCCAATGAAGTTAGTTGGCTATGGCACAAAAGAATGAATCAAATAAACTTCAAAACCATGAATGAACTTGTAAATAACAAACTTGTAAAAGGTTTGCCAAATACTAAGTTCAGGAAGGAACATTTATGTGATGCTTGTGTCAAAGGGAAACAAATCAAGAAGACTTTCAAGAGCAAAACTCACTCAAGCACTTCAAGAACACTTGAATTACTGCATATGGATCTCTTTGGACCCATAGAACCAGTAAGTATAAGTGGGAAGAAGTATACTTTGGTAATCATAGATGATTACTCAAGATTTTCTTGGACTGTGTTTCTAAGAAAGAAGAGTGAAACTCTACAGCGGTTACCAGAATTGTTAAGAAGAATTCCGAAAGAAAAGAATCTGAAGATTGTGAAGATCAGATCAGATAAAGGAACAGAATTTACAAATCAAGTGATTGAAGAGTATTGTTCATTATATGGTATTACCCATGAATACTCTGCAGCTAGAACCCCACAGTAAAATGGAGTTGCTGAAAGAAAGAATAGAACACTCAAAGAAGCTGCAAGAACAATGATTGTTGAGGCAAAGTTGCCTAAGAAATTTTGGGCAGAAGCTACAAGCACTGCATACTATACTCATAATAGATGCTTGATTGTTAAGGATCATAAGAAGACTCCATATGAGTTATGGAAAGGAAGGACTCCAAATATCTCTTATCTACACATTTTTGGATGCAAATGTTTCATACTGAATAATGGGAAAGAATATCTCAAGACTTTTGATTCAAAGTCAGATGAAGGTATATTTCTAGGTTATTCTAACGTTAGCAAAGCATTTAGAGTGTACAATAAGAGATTGATGATTGTGGAAGAGTCACAACATGTTGTTTTCGATGATCAACATAACTCCAATAAAGAAATTGCTGAAGACTCTAAGGTGGACAACTCTACAGTTACAAGTCAACATCACTATATTGAGATCAAAACTCCTGTAGATTTGACCAACAAAGGCTTTGGCACTATAATTGTTGAGTTACCACCTTTAGAGAATGTAGAAGACCTAGTCCATGAGAATGTTCAAACAGAAGTAGAAACACCAACAAAAGGACTTGATGAGTCTGCAGTAGGTGAATCTACAGCTGTATAGAACAATGATCAAGGATTAGAACCTGTGTCAGATTTGATTTGGTTGAAAGATCACCCCCCTGAACATGTAATTGGAAACCCATCAGATGCTGTGAAAACCAGAAAACAAATCCATGAGGCAATGTTTGCTACATTTCTTTCATCTTCAGAACCTACTGATATTCATAAAGCACTGCAAGATGTCAATTGGATTATTGCAATGCAAGAAGAATTGAATGGTTTTGAAAAAAATCAAGTATGGGAACTTGTTCCAAGACCTAGGAATCACAAAGTGATTGGTACTAGGTGGGTATTCAAGAACAAACTTGATGAAGATGGAATTGTAACCAGAAATAAAGCAAGGCTAGTTGCTCAAGGCTATTGTCAATCTGAAGGCATAGATTTTGATGAATCATTTGCCCCAGTTGCAAGATTAGAAGCTATTAGAATATTTCTAGCCTATGCTGCAAATATGAACTTTACAGTTTATCAAATGGATGTAAAGAGTGCATTTCTTAATGGTTCTTTCTGAAGAAGTGTATGTTGAACAACCACCAGGATTTGAGGAATCTACAGCTAAAGACAAGGTTTATAAGCTTAGAAAGCCCTTTATGGACTTAAACAAGCACCAAGAGCATGGTATGATACCCTATGTGATCATTTGATCAAAAATGGATTCAAAAAGGGAATGGTTGACAAAACCTTATTCAGATTACAACACGGGAATGATATTTTGCTTGTCCAAATCTATGTTGATGGCATAATCTTTGGCTCAACCAATGAGGAATTGTGCAGAAAATTCTCTAAGCTCATGACTGAGAAATTTGAAATGAGCATGATGGGAAATTTAAATTTCTTTTTGGGATTACAAGTTAAGCAAATGAGAGATGGAATTTTCATCAATCAAGCTAAATATACTCAAGAGCTCATAAAGAGATTTGGAATGGATTGTTCAAGGCCTACCAATATACCTATGACACCTTCTGTGAATCTTGACAAAGATGAGAATGGCAAAAGTGTTGATGTAACCAAATATAGGAGACTAATTGGTTCACTGCTATACCTTACCACTAGCAGACCTGATATCATGTTTGCAGTTGGGGTATGTGCTAGATTCCAAGTAAATCCTAAGGAATCACACTTAAATGCTGTAAAGAAGATCATCAAGTATGTCAAATCCACACAAAATCTAGGTTTATGGTATCCTAAAGAAGGAGGAATTGAACTCATTGGGTACACTGACTCAGATTTTGCAGGCTGCAAGATTGATAGGAAGAGTACTAGTAGGATTTGTCAATTCCTAGGTGAAAGGTTGGTGGCATGGCATAGTAAAAAGTAGAATTCAACTGCTCTTTCTACAGCTGAGGCAGAATATATTGCTGCTGGAAGTTGTTGTGCTCAAATCTTATGTGTTGGGACAATCTGAGTATTTTGATTAGATCCCAAAACCCCTGATGAATCTGCCTAAGTATAGTTGTTTAGGATCAAATAGTTCAGGATAGTTAGGTTAGGAATTCAGTACAGGAGGAACTTGCTGAAGACTGAAGAATATTGGAGTCGACCCAATTTACTGAAGTCTGAAGTGTAATCCATCCTGAAGGAGTCAGTCAATCTTGCTGAAGATTGTCTGGTCTGAAGCTGAAGATCGAAGCCTGTTAATCCGTCCTGAAATCAATCCTGAAGTACCATTGGCTGATGTTTCTACTGAGTACACTAAGCATACTCAGGACAGATCTTAGTCAGTGAAGAGTAAGTGTAATCTATCAGGCTGTGCTGAATGCACTTAAGACCTGACTTAGGCCTTGGTTCCGTTTATCTGAACCATGTAAGTCCAAAGCAAAAAGGTTACACATACTGGGCTGAATAATCTATCATGCTGTGCTGAATGCACATAAGACCTGACTCGGGCATTAGTTCAGATCACCTGAACCATGTAAGTCCAAAGCAAAAAGGTTATTTATGCTATGGGACAAGAGACAAAGAGAATGTCAGTAAGACTCCAATAAGACAAACATTCAGACTGAGTTATTAACAAGAGACTCAGAGTATTGAATGTACGAGGAAGGACAAATGTCTGAAAGTCAACTAGCCGTTAGAACGGAGAGCCAATGATCTTTCGACACGTATGTACGAAGTTTGCGCAGCATTTAATGCGTCTCAGAGTTGCAGGCGATGGGACAAACTTGCCAAAATAAGCATGGCGATTAGGTCAAACAGTATTTCTAGCCTGCAACCGCCCTAAAATAGGAAAGATTTGATTTGATCTCCTCCAACGGATCTATTTTGAATCTTGCCTATAAATATGGAGAGCCTTGCACCCATTCAAGGCTAACGGGAAATTTCCAAGAGAAAACTCTCAAGAATCCAAGCTCTCAAAGCATACTATAAACAACACTCTGCAATTAAATTTCCCTAGTGTTATAGTAGGATTCACTCTGTATTTGCTTAGATCGATAGCTCTAATATTTAGCATTGTTTTGTATTGCTAGAGCTATCTCAGTTGGAAACCAGAATACCAAACCACTCAGGGTGTGATATTAGTTGGTTAGAAGGACTGGGACTTGTAAAACGCCCAGGGGTCAGTTCCTAAGAGAGGAAGTTGGCTATTCGTGTCCCTTGGCACGTAAAAACCAAGTACTTATCCTCAGGGTTTTGAGGATAGCTTCCTGTTAAATCAGGTCGTGGACGTAGGAGTTGGTTATCTCCGAACCACGTTAAAAAGTCCCCTGTGTGCTGATTTACTATTCTGTTCAGGATCATAACTGTCATCATAATAAACTGAACATTCTGCATTATTTTTATCTTCAGGACTGAATCAATCATCCTGAATCTTAATACTGTTCACTAAGCCTTAACCACCAGTCTACTAAGCAAGTTCAGAGAAAATGTTTTCAGAAACTAAAACGAGTAGAACCTAAGGGCTCACTTTCCGCACGTACTCTAGCTCACTGAGATAGTAGTCCAACTGACCCGCTTCCTAGCAGTCAGTAGGTTTGTTATCTCTACTGAGCTTCCAGGCACTTTACTTACACTCAGTTTATCTGACTCGTTACTGAATTGTCCCTGCTGTCCCTGTGGACCTTCAGCATACTGAGTAATTCAGGAAATCCTGACTGAGAGTGTAAGAGCATTTTTCTGAGTCTTTCAGAAAAATCTGACATCAGTGTATTCCCCCCCATACACTGATTGTACTCATTTCGGGACCAACAAGTGGTATCAGAGCAGTGGTTCAAAAGACCACTAACTTTGTTTACCAACAGTTTCTGAGGAGAAACTTTTGGTGGTCTACTGAATAGATCTCATTTCTGAAAATTGCATATCATGGCATCCGGTTCTAAACGCCTCGAGGGCAATCTTCCTGAATTCTCTATTGACAATTATGACTATTGGAAATTCAGGGTACTCGCACATCTCTATTCCATCCATAATCAGATGCCTCTGGTGATTGAGCAGGGTCTGATCAAATTCATGAGGAATCTTCAGACGACCTGGCCTGTTGCTGGTAATGTTCCTGTTCCAGCTGTCGGAGATGAAGAAGTGGAGAGGTCCGTGCTTAACTCTGATTAGATTAAGCAAATCGGACTGGATAATGTTGCCAAGAACATTATACTCCACACCGTTTCTTACGAGAATTCGGTCAGGCTCATGCATCTGAGAACAGCAAAGGAGATCTGGGATGCTCTGAGGGAGATGAGTGAGGGATCAGAAAAGATCAAGGAGAACAAGAGAGATCTTGCTATCAGGAAGTTTGAGGCCTTCCGGATGTTAGATGGAGAATCCATCGATCAGATGGAAGCTCGGTTCATTAAGATGATGAACGAGCTAGCAACCCTTGGGAAGGAGTTTCCCAAGAGGGAGGTGTCTTCTAAAATCCTGAACTGTCTCCCTGAAAGATGGGACACATGAGTGATCTTACTGAAGAACACTCAGGATCTTACCAACATTACTCACTCTCACTTATTCTCAGAGTTAAAGGCTCTGGAATTCGACCTCGATAAGAGGAAGAAGAAGGGTGTTGTCAGTGAGGAAGTTAGCGAGGAGAAGACTCCTGAAAAGGAAAAGAGCGTGGCTCTTAAAGCTACTCCTGAGCCTGAGGCTGGATCTGGCTCTAAGTCTCTGAAGGACATGAACAAGGATGAGCTAGCCTTGGAGTACAGCCTGATGGCGCGGCATTTCGAGAAACTAAACTCTCGATTCGGAAGGTTTAAGAAATTTTATACTGACAGCCGTGATCGCAGGTACTCCAGCCCCAGGAAATCGAGTCCCCGAAGAGAAGAAAGGAGGGGTTCAGATTCGAGGAGGGATCGCAATGAGCCTGAGCGATGAAGAGATGAGAAGAGGAGAGATGATGAGCCCAGAAGATCCAGCTCCAAACCTGAACGATCATCAGGGAGCAGGAGGGAGTCATCAGATAAAAGGTACACTGACAAAAAGTTTGCTTCTGATGTAGATAAGTGCTACCACTGCAAGAAGACCGGACATTATCAGTATGATTGTCCGGAGCTCAGTGCTCGTGAGCGAGAGGATCGGAGAGCCAAGAGAGAGCTTAGGGCATCAGACCGGAGAGCATTGCTTGCTGAGGATTCCTCAGATTCAGATGGCCCAGGACGCCGGTCCCCTGAACTCTTCTCCGATGAGGAGTATGATGACCTCTGCCTGATGGCAGATGATGAGGTATGTTCTTCTGCCTCTTCTCCTGATCACGCACCTGAGCTTAACTCAGATTCAGCAGGAGAACTCGACCTTCAGCTCGCCCTAAAGCAATTGATGGTTGACTTCTCAAGGCTGCAGGAGACTCATACTCACACAGTGGATGTGAATGCACAACTGAGTGGAGAGAACGATCGGCTAACTGATTCTCTCAGAGTAAGAGATACTGAGGAAGCCCTCAGATTAGTACATCTTCAGGAAGAGCTGCTTCATACTCGGAACAAGCATGATGAAGCTCCACTGGAGGTAGAAAGACTGAAGGGTGTAATCAGCTCGCTGATTGAGACTCGTGATACTGATCTGTTCCTTGCTCAGGAACAACTGATGATTGAGCGAATTGCTCTTAGAGTGATGTTCGAAACTGAGTGGCAAGCTCGCCTTTGTGCTGAGCAAACTACTTGGGATCTTGAGTTGATCTCAGAAGAGAAAGCTCATGAAGAGTTGGTGCTTCAGTACACCACTGAAATTGAGGCCCTGAAAGAAACAAATGAGCATCTGGAGGTTAAGCTGAAGAAGTTATACACTTCTACCCAAGTGGTCGATGAGTTAACCAGTTTCTCTCAGCTCACTGATGGTGCTAAAGCTGGGTTGGGCTATGATGCCTCAAAAGACCCAAAGGGCAAGAAAAGGAAAGGTGCTTCAGGGAGCAACTCTCAGAAGAAGTTTGTCCCTGCCCTAACTGATGACAAGAGCTCAAGTGTTGCTCGTCAGGACAAAGGCAAAGGGAAGGAGAAAATGCCTGCTGAACCTGTCAGGCAAAGGACTGAGGAACCAAGGCCAAAACCTAAGGGAAAGGCCAAGGCTCCTCATCTTGAGTCAAGGAAGACAGATCAAGGGAACTCCAAGGCTCAGCCTAGGAATCCTCAATCTGGAAAGAACTCTGCTCCTAGCACTTCTCAGGCCCAGCCTAGAAATGCTCAGAGCGGAAGGAACTCAGGACAGAGGAGGCCTCAGGCAAAGCCAAGGACTACTGAGGTCCAGACTCCTCAGACAGGGCACAGAGCCCATCAGGAGCGTCCCAATCATCAAAGGAGAAGGACAAACCAGATGGTCTCTGAAAGGCAACGGAGACCTGACTCCGGTAACACTCAGGCCAGACCTCAAGTGCCAAGAGGTCAGGCCCGAGCTGCTCCTTCTCGGGATCAAACTCAGCCCAATGCACCCAGGCCAAGGAGGAACAGGAGGCCCACCACCAGGAATCAATATAGGGCTCCTGAACCTCAGGCTGACACCATACACCCTCAACTTCCCAGGCACAAAGGAAGAAGACTGTGTATGTTGATGTTTCAAGGAGACAGGTTTACACTTCTGATGCTATCAGAATTGTTAAACAAATCTGGATCCCGAAGGGTATGGCTGACTCAGTAGGACCCAATGCGAGATGGGTACCTGAGGCCTGATTCTTTTCAGGACGCTACGGGCTACAAGAAGAGGAATGAGGATCTGATGAAGGACTGGTACTTGGACTCAGGATGTTCCAGGCACATGACCGGATTTCGTGATCTCCTTCAGGATTATGTAGCTCAGGAAGGCCCGCAGGTAACCTTTGGTGATAACTCTAAGGGTTTCACCAGAGGATTCGAAACCCTTGTTATTGGCTCTGTCCGTGTACTGAATGTATCATATGTTGAGGGACTGAGACATAACTTCCTCTCGGTCAGTCCGTTTTGTGACCGAGGATATAGTGTTGAATTTACATGTAACATGTGTCTTGTGAAGGACAAATCTACACTACAGGTTCTGATTACAGGTGTCAGGAGGGGCAATGTATATTTTGCTGACTTCAAGAGCAGCTCTCCTGAAACTTGTTTGGTCGCTAAGAGCTCCTTTGAGCTCAGTTGGCTTTGGCATAAACGCCTGAGTCACTTAAACTTCAAGATTATTAACAAAATTTCTAGACTTTCTCTTGTAGATGGTCTACCCAATGAAGTTTTTAGCAAAGACCACGTGTGCGGAGCATGTCAGGAAGGCAATCAAACCAAAGCATCATTCAAAGAGAACGAAGCCTTCTCAACTGACAGAGTGCATCAGCTTCTGTACATTGATCTCTTTGGTCCAGTTACTCCTATCAGCATAAATGGTAGGAAATATACCTGTTGGGACAATCTTGGTATTTTGATTAGATCCCAAAACCCCGGATGAATTTGCCTAAGTATAGTGTTCAGGATAAAATAGCTCAGGATAGTTAGGTCAGAGATTCAGTACAGAAGGACCATACTGAAGACTGAAGAATATTGGAGTCGACCCAATTTACTGAAGTCTAAAGTGTAAACCATTCTGAAGAAGTCAGTCAGTCTCGCTGAAGATTGTCTGCTCTGAAACTGAAGATCGAAGCCTGCTGATTCTTCCTGAAGTCAATCCTGAAGTACCATTGTCTGATGTTTCTACTGAATACACTAAGCATGTTCAGGACAGAACTCAGTCAGTGAAGAGTAAGTACTACCTATCAGGCTATGCTGAATGCACATAGGACCTGACTTAGGCCTTGGTTCAGTTTACCTGAATCCTGTAAGTCCGAAGCAAAAAGGTAACACATACTGAGCTGAATAACCTATCAGGCTGTGCTGAATGCACATAGGACCTGACTTAGGCTGTGGTTCAGAATACCTGAATCATGTCAGTCCAAAGCAGAAAGGTTATTTATGCTATGGGACAAGAGACAAAAAGAATGTCAGTAAGACTCCATTAAGGCACACGTTCAGACTGAGTTATTACAAGAGACTCAGAGCATTGAATGTACGAGGAAGGATAAATGTCTGAAGGTCAACTAGCCGTTATAACGGAGAGCCAATGATCTTTCAACACGTAAGCACGGAGTCTGCGCAGCATTTAATGCGGCATTTAATGCGTCTCAAAAGGTTGCAGGTGATGTGACAACTTGCCAGAATAAGCATGGCGGGTAGGTCGAACAGTATTCCTAGCCTGCAATCTACCTAAAATAGGAAAGATTTGATTTGATCTCCTCCAACGGATCTATTTTGAATCTCGCCTATAAATACGGAGAACCTTGCACCCATTCAAGGTTAACGGGAAATTTCCAAGAGAACTCTCAAGAATCCAAGAACACAAAGCATATCATAAAGAACACTCTGCAATTAAATTTCCCTAGTGTTGTAGTAGGATTCGCTCTGTATTTGCTTAGATCGATAGCTCTAATATTTAGCACTGATTTGTATTGCTAGAGCTATCTTAGTTGGAAACCAGAATACCAAACCTCTCAAAGTGTGAGATAGGTTGGTTAGAAGGACTGGGACTTGTAAAACGCCCAGGGGTCAGTTCCTAAGAGAGGAAGTTGGCTATTCGTGTCCCTTGGCACGTAAAACCCAAGTACCTATCCTCAGGGTTTTGAGGATAGCTTCCTGTTAAATCAGGTCGTGGACGTAGGAGTTGGTTTTCTCCGAACCACGTTAAAAAGTCCCCTGTGTGCTGATTTACTGTTTTGTTCAGGATCATAAATGTCATCATATTAAACTGAACATACTGCATTGGCTTTAACTTCAGGACTGAATCAATCATCCTGAATCTGAATACTGTGCACTCAGCCTTAACCACCTATTTACTAAGCAACTCAGAGAAAACGTTTTCAGAAACTAAAACGAGTAGAATCTAAGGGCTCACTTTCCGCACGTACTTTGACTCACTGAGATAGTTGTCCAACTGACTCGCTTCCGGGCAATCAGTAGGTTTGTTATCTCTACTGAGTCTCCGAGCACTTTACTCTTACTCTGCTTATCTGACTCGTTACTGAACCGTCCCTGCTGTCCCTGCGGACATTCAGCATACTGAGTACTTCAGGGATTCCTGACTGAGTACGTTGGAGCATTTTTCTGAGTCTTTCAGAAAAATCTGACATCAGTGTATCCCCCCCCATACACTGATCTAACTCGTTTTGGGACCAACAAGTGGTATCAGAGCGGTGGTTCAAAAGATCACTGACTTTGTTTATCAACAGTTTCTGAGGAGAAACTTTTGGTGGTCTACTGAACTGATCTTGTTTCTGAAAAACTGCATATCATGGCATCCGGTTCCAAACGCCTCGAGGGCAATCTTCCTGAATTCTCTATTGACAACTATGATTATTGGAAATTCAGGGTTCTTGCACATCTCTATTCTATCCATGATCAGATGCCACAGGTGATTGAACATGGGCCAATCAGATTTATGAGAAATCTTCAGACGACTTGGCCTGTTGCTGGCAATGTCCCTGTTCCAGCCGCCGGAGATGAAGAAGTGGAGAGGTCCGCGCTTAATTCTGATCAGATTAAGCAAATAGGACTGGATAATGTTGCCAAAAACATTATACTCCACACCGTTTCTTACGAGAACTCGGTCAGGCTGATGCATCTGAAAACAGCTAAAGAAATCTGGGATACTCTGAGGGAGATGAGCGAAGGTTCTGAAAAGATTAAAGAAAACAAGAGAGATCTTGCAATCAGGAAGTTTGAGGCCTTCAAGATGCTAGAGGGAGAGTCCATCGATCAGATGGAAGCTCGGTTCATTAAGATGATGAACGAGCTAGCAACCCTTGGGAAGGAGTTTCCCAAGAGGGAGGTGTCTTCTAAAATCCTGAACTGTCTCCCTGAAAGATGGGACACAGGAGTAATTTTGTTGAAAAACACTCAGGACCTTACAAACATTACTCACTCACACCTATTCTCTGAGTTAAAGGCTCTGGAATTTGACCTTAATAAGAGGAAGAAGATGGGTGTTATCAGTGAGGAAGTTGGTGAGGAGAAGACATCTGAAAAGGAAAAGAGCTTGGCTCTTAAAGCTACTCCTGAGCCTGAGACTGGATCTGGCTCCAAGTCTCTGAAAGAGATGAACAAAGATGAGCTAGCCTTGGAGTACAGCCTGATGGCACGGCGATTCGAGAAACTGAACTCTCGTTTCGGCAGGTATAAGAAATTTTATACTGACACCCGTGATCGCAGGTACTCCAGCCCCAGGAGATCTAGCCCCCGGAAAGAAGAAAGAAGAGGCTCAGATTCCAGGAGGGATCGCAATGAGCCTGAGCGACGCAGAGATGAAAAAAGGAGAGAGGATGAGTCCAGAAGATCCAGCTCCAAACCTGAAAGATCATCGGGGAGCAGGAGGGAATCCTCTGATAAAAGGTACACTGACAAGAAACTTTCATCTGACGCAGATCAGTGCTACCACTGCAAAAAGTCCAGACATTATCAGTATGATTGTCCGGAGCTCAGTGCTCGAGAGCGAGAAGATCGAAGAGCCAAAAGAGAGCTCAGGGCTTCAGACCGAAGAGCGTTGTTAGCTGAGGATTCCTCAGAATCAGATGGCCCTGGACGCCGGTCTCCTGAACTCTTTTCAGATGAGGAGTATGATGACCTCTGCCTGATGGCAGATGATGAGGTATGTTCTTCTGCCTCTTCTCCTGATCACGCACCTGAGTTTAGCTCAGATTCAGCAGGAGAACTCGACCTTCAGCTCGCCCTAGAGCAATTGATGGTTGACTTCTCGAGGCTGCAGGAGACTCATACTCACACAGTGAATGTGAACGCACAACTGAGTGAGAAGAACGATCGGTTAACTGAGTCTCTCAGAGTAAGAGATACTGAGGAAGCCCTCAGATTAGTACATCTTCAGGAGGAGTTACTTAATGCTGAGAATAAGCATGATGAAACTCCACTGGAGGTAGAAAGACTGAAGGGTGTCATCAGCTCGCTGATTGAGACTCGTGATACTGATTTGTTCCTTGCTCAGGAACAACTGATAATTGAGCGAATTGCTTTAAGAATGATGCTCGAAACTGAGTGGCAAGCTCGTCTTTGTGCTGAGCAAACTGCTTGGGATCTTGAGCTGATTTCAAAAGATAAAGCTCATTCAAAATTAGTGCTTCAATACACCACTGAAATTGAGGCCCTGAAAGAAACCAATGGGCATCTAGAAATCAAGTTGAAGAAGTTATACACATCTACCCAAGTGGTTGATGAGTTAACAAATTTCTCTCAGCTGACTGATGGTGCTAAAGCTGGGTTAGGCTATGATGCCTCAAAAGACCCAAAGGGCAAGAAAAAGAGAGGTGCTTCAGGGAGCAACTCTCAGAAAAAGTTTGTCCCTGCCCTAACTGATGACAAGAGCTTCAGTGTTGCTCATCAGAACAAAGGCAAAGGGAAGGAGAAAATGCCTGCTGAACCTGTCAGGCAAAGAACTGAGAAACCAAGACAAAAACCTAAGGAAAATGTCAAAGTTTCTCATTCTGAGTCTAGGAGGACAGACCAAAGGAACTCCAAGGTCCAACTTAGGAATCCTCAAACTGGGAAGAACTTTGTCCCTAGCACTTCTCAGGCTCAGCCTAGAAATGCTCAGAACAAAAGGAACTCAGGACAAAGGAGACCTCAGGCAAGACCTAGGGCTACTAAGGTTCAGACTCCTCAGACAGGGCACAGAACCCATCAGGAGCGTCCCAATTCTGTAAGAAGAAGGACAAACCAGGTGGTTTCTGAAAGGCAATGGAGACCTGACTCCAGAAACACTCAGACCAGACCTCATGTGCCAAGAGGTCAGGCCAGAGCTGCTCCTTCTCAGGACAAACTTCAGCCCAATGCACCCAGGTCAAGAAGAAACAGGAGGCCCACCCCCAGAAATCAAACTAGGGCTCCTGTATCTCAGGCTGACACCCATACACCCTCAACTTCCCAGGCACAAAGGAAGAAGAGAACTGTGTATGTTGACATTTCAGGGAAACAGGTCTACACTTCTGATGCTGTCAGAATTGTCTGACAAATCTGGATCCCGAAGGGTATGGCTGACTCAGTAGGACCCAATACGAGATGGGTACCTGAGGCCTGATTCTTTTCAGGTCACTGCGGGCTACAAAAAGAAGAAGGAGGATCTGATGGACTGGTACTTGGACTCAGGATGTTCCAGGCACATGACCGGATTTCGTGATCTCCTTCAGGATTATGTAGCTCAAGATGGCCCGCAGGTAACCTTTGGTGATAACTCTAAGGGTTTCACCAGAGGATTCGGAACCCTTGTTATTAACTCTGTCCGCATTATGAATGTATCATATGTTGAAGGACTGAGACATAACTTACTCTCGGTTAGTCAGTTTTGTGACCGAGGATATAGTGTAGAGTTTACATCTAACATGTGTCTCGTAAAGGACAAATCTACACTGCAGGTTCTGATTACAGGAGTCAGGAGGGGCAATGTATATTTTGCTGATTTCAAGAGCAGCCCTCCTGAAACCTGTCTGGTCGCTAAGAGCTCCTCTGAGCTCAGTTGGCTCTGGCATAAACGTCTGAGTCACTTAAACTTCAAGATTATTAACAAAATCTCTAGACTCTCTCTTGTAGATGGTCTGCCAAATGAAGTTTTTAGCAAAGACCACGTGTGCGGAGCGTGTCAGGAAGGCAAGCAAACCAAAGCCTCATTCAAAGTGAAGGAAGCCTTCTCTACTGACAGAGTGCTTCAGCTCCTGCACATGGATCTCTTTGGTCCAGTAACTCCTGTCAGCATAAATGGTAGGAAATATACCCTTGTTGTTGTTGATGACTATTCCAGGTACACATGGGTTATTTTCTTGCTGAACAAAAAGGAGACACAGGTCAAGCTTCCTGAGTTACTCAAGCAATTGAGTACTGAACAGGGTCAGAGCATTGTCAGGATTCGATCAGATCGAGGAACCGAGTTTATAAACTCTATTATAACTGACTTTTGTACTGACCATGGTATAACTCATGAGACTTCTGCAGCTAGGACCCCTCAGCAGAATGGGGTAGCTGAAAGGAGGAATCGTACCCTGAAGGAAGCTGCCAGGACCATGTTGGCTGAGTCAGGACTGCCCAAGAAGTACTGGGCTGAAGCAATCAACACTGCTTGCTACACTCAAAACCGATCTATGCTGAACAAACAACATGCTCAGACACCCTATGAAACTTGGAACAAGAGGAAACCTCGCATCTCTTATTTCCATATTTTTGGGTGTAAGTGTTTCATCCTGAACAATGGAAAAGACCAGCTGAAAGCCTTTGATAGCAAATCTGATGAGGGAGTTTTCTTAGGATACTCCTCAGTCAGTAAAGCTTTCAGGGTATATAACTGTCGGACCCTTTGTGTGGAGGAAACACCTCATGCTGTGTTTGATGAGACTGTATCAGTGCATAGGAAACAGGTTCCAAGTCCTGATACTGAGGGAATTACCAAAAGGGTAACAAGGCTGAATCTGAAGAATCCTGAATTCAAGATCAAACTTGTCAGTGCTCCCAAGGGATGGGATGATGATGATGATGATCAGGATGGACTTCAGGCCAACCCTCAGCAAGCCCCTGCCTCGGAAAATGTTGAGTCTCAGACGGAGGGACAGACTCAACCTGAGGTACGTACTGTTGGTGATGATGCTTCTGCACCTGAGACAGTTACTGAGTCCAACACTGTAGGGGAAAACAATTTCTCTGATATTTGTCAACCCTCAGGAAATGACTCAGTATCCCCTGTTCTTGCTCGTTCCGCTTCTTTGCCTATTATTATTGAGACTAATGTTTCAGGATCAGGCAATGGAACATCAGTAGCTCCCAGTGCCCCAGTCAGCAGGAGACGATGGCTAGATGATCACTCATTGGCTGATATCATTGGAGATATCAATGAGGGGGTCAGGACGAGGTTGTCCTTTGGTGAAAGCGCTATGTTTTGTTGCTTTCTGAGTAATCAGGAACCTACAAGCATAGAAGAAGCTCTAGCTGATCCCAACTGGATCCTAGCCATGCAGGATTAGCTCAATCAGTTTGAGCGGAATCAGGTTTGGGAGTTAGTAGATAGACCTAGGCGTCAACATGTAATTGGCACCAAATGGGTTTTTAAGAACAAGAGGGATGAGAAGAATGTTGTGGTCAGAAATAAGGCCAGGCTTGTAGCAAAAGGTTACTGTCAAGCTGAAGGTATCGACTATGATGAAACCTTTGCTCCAGTCGCAAGATTAGAAGCAATCAGGTTGTTTCTGGCTTATGCAACATTCAAGAAATTCAAAGTGTATCAGATGGACGTAAAGAGTGCTTTTCTGAATGGTGTACTGAATGAGGAAGTGTATGTTGAGCAACCTCCTGGATTCGAAATCGGTAATAAAGTATACCATCTGAAGAAAGCCCTTTATGGCCTAAAGCAAGCTCCGAGAGCTTGGTATGATACATTATCCCAATTCCTGATAGACCACGGGTTCGTGAAAGGAACAGTGGACAGGACCCTCTTCCGGATCACCGAAGGGGAAGACATTCTTTTGGTTCAGATTTATGTAGATGACATAATATTTGGATCTCCTAATCTGAAGCTTTGTGAGAAATTTTCCAAGCTGATGACAGGGAAATTTGAGATGTCAATGATGGGAGAAATGAATTTCTTTCTGGGTCTCCAAGTCAGGCAAACTGACTCCGGAATTTTCATCAATCAGTCCAAGTATGCGAGGGACTTGATTCAGAAATTTGGAGTTCAGTCCAGCAGAGTCTCACGCATTCCCATGAACACAAATGAGAAGCTGGAGCCTGACAAAGAAGGAGCCTCAGTAAATCAGACTGAATATAGGGCACTGATAGGATCTTTACTATATCTGACTGCTAGTCGTCCTGACATCACTTATGCAGTTGGAGTTTGTGCAAGGTATCAGTCTGATCCAAAGAAGAGTCATTTAGAGAGTGCCAAAAAGATTCTGAAATACCTGAGAGGTACAGTCAACTTAGGACTTTGGTATCCCTCTGATGACAACCTAGAACTGACTGGTTATTCGGACGCTGATTATGGAGGCTGTAGACTTGATAGGAAATCAACTACAGGCACATGTCAGTTTCTAGGGAGTAAACTGATCTCTTGGTTTTCTAAGAAGCAAACCAGTGTTGCAACGTCTACTACTGAAGCTGAGTATATGGCGGCAGGCAGTTGTTGCTCTCAGATTCTTTGGCTGAAACAACAACTGAGAGACTACCAAGTTGAGGCCACTGAAGTCCCAATTTATTGTGACAATAATAGTGCCATTGCCATATCCCAAAACCCAGTCTTACATACAAGGTGTAAGCATGTAGACATCAGGCATCACTTTATCAGAGATCATGTCGAGAAGAAGGACATCAGGATGGAGAGAGTCCCTACTGAAAAACAGAGAGCTGACATCCTGACTAAGGCTTTGCCTGAAACCAGGTTTGTTGAATTATCAGTAGAGTTAGGACTCCTTGACCCAGGCTTAGGTGATTCAGTTTGAATCTCTGATAAGAATGCACAAAGTCAGGGGGAATAACTCATTTGAACTCAGGATGAAGGGAACTCCGAAAGAATATGGATGGTTGTAGGGGGAACATTCAGTACAAAATGGATGATCAGTTTAGACTGACTAAGATTCAGGACACAGAATTCAGGGCTTGTCATCCTGATAGACCAACAAGTGGTATCAGTCAGAATGCTAATCTGACTGACTGGTATGTTTCCTGTTTATTGTCTAAGTCATCTAATGTTGCGTGCATTATCCTTTTTACTGTGCTGCCTTGTCAAATCAATTTAATTTGCCAAATGATCCCAACCGTTTGTTTTAATATTCGGTTATTATTTAATTCAAATTGTTTGAAATAAATACGGACATGCTCTAATGTGCATTTAATGCACTGTGGGCGGGAACAGTTATCAATGAAATTTTGACCAATTATCTTTGAAGAACCGAAAAGGCAAAATACTTTTTACTGCTCAAATCATGGCCATTGAATTCCATAGGTCACAATTTTCTAAACCGTCTGATTAAAACCGTATTTCTTTCTATAAATAAGAGAAGATCGTGTTGACAAAACTTTTATGCACCCAATATTTTCCTAACTTATCTTCTCTAAAAACCGACTTCCTTCAAAACTCTCAAAATCTTCCATGGCTACACCCTCAGCAGATACCTTCTTTGGAAACCTTTTCCATCTAAGGAATGAAATACACTATGAGCCTTATGGGGATTTTTCCTCTAACCACCCCGATATTATGCCTGTACGAGACATTTTTGAGAATGCAGGTCTTCTGCAGTTCGTCACTGCAAAGCCACAAAGGCTCCACCCCAGACTCGTTGCCGCCTTCTACCTGAAGATGGCGAAGAACAAGGTCTCCCAGGAGTGGGAAACTTGTATTCCCTTGACCGCCTGTGAGAAGGGAAAGAATGGTGAGGAGGAGATGGTCAGGAGATGGGTCACCTTCAACTTAAGGGAGAAGATTAAGGAGGTTTTTAATCTTCCCAACAAAGGACGAAGCCCAGTGGAGTATGGGTTTGGGAATGAGAAGGATTTTCTCCAGTCCCTGTGTGATGGAGATGTCGTGCTGAAGTCCGGCCTGAATAAATCAGTCTTGAGGACTGAGAGCCGTCACTTTTTTGACCTGACAAGTCAGGGAGTGATGGGCATTGCTGGAGGATTGGAGCAGATCTCCAGGCCGAAGCTGTTCACGATGATGGCTATTTCTGACGCCCCTCTGCATAATTTTGACTGGGAGGGTTACTTCCTCCAAATGCTGGTGGGTGAGACCAGCAAGATTAAGTACACGTCAGAGGGGCAGGCGACTTTTGAGGCCAAGATGCATTTCGGCACCAAGATATCCATGCTCTTGGAAACTCTGGATCTCGGTGATGTGGATCAGGCTCAGTCACTCGAGATCCCAGCGAAAATCCATCTCTTCAGAACATATTCCGATGATGCTGGCATAAGAAGAAGGCCACGGACTCAGAAGAAGAAGGCCCAGGCGAGCATGACTGGGAAAGTCCAGGCTCAGGCAGGCAAA
>JAPKLY010001279.1:6047-52329 GCA_026898435.1 Prunella vulgaris
ACTTAATTCACCATAGTATTTATACAACCATGCAACAAGGATATTAGCCCATGGCTAATTGGAAATGAAAATCAACAATTAACAATGTAAACATCATGATTAACACTAATATGAAATGAAATACAAGAAATCTTACCAATTGTTGGAGAATTGAAATACAAGCATCAAACCTTGAAAATGCTATCTCTAAATCCAGAATGTAAAATACAAAACCGAACTGTTGAAACGTAGCTTGAAACAAGAGAAGAACGTAGGAACAAACGGATCTAAAATCCGACGGACGGATCAAAAGTTATGGAAGAAAGAAGATTGAATCTAACTAAGAACCCACTAAGTAACTACCTAATTCTCTCTCTAAACTAATCTAAGAACTTGGAATAATGAAGATCCTTCTTGAAAATCTGATCCTTGTGGTATTTATAGTGCCCACAATGTTTAGTCCAAAGTGCCCTTCATTAATTGCGCGAAAATACAAAAATAGCCCTGAAAATCCGAGTAATCTGAACGTCTGTCGCCCAAGAGTTGTAGGTCTGTCGACCTCTTGGGCGACAGCTTTGTCGACACGGGTGCCTTTTGTCATGCAAGAGTGCGAGATCTGTTGACCCAGCTTGGTCGACAATCCACTCGACAAATGGCTCTCTTCCCAGGGATGTTGGTCGCGCGGCATGTCGACCGAAGAAGGAATAATTGTCGACTGAGATACTTAGTGTCGGTCGATGCGCGACTTCCTCATTTTTGTCATATCTTGAGTTCTAGAACTCCGATTGACTCGATTCTCTTTGTGTTGTGACCCTCTCTTCAAGCTATTCAACATGGGATATTAATTTCACCATTTGGCTCATCTACAAAATTCGTACTTTTCTCAAACTTGCTCGTTTCTCGCCGGTTTTGCTCATTTTCACTACAAAACATAATTTTCTAGCCAAAAAGGGTTAAATACACAAAGTATAGCTTTTAAGGGTCAAATATGAACATAAGCACATCAAAACCATATAGAAATGGATGCAAAAACATGCAATTATGACCCTAATCACCTACAATCACAACTTTCTAGCCAAAAAGGATTAAATACACAAAGTATAGCATAAAAGGGTCAAATATGAACTTAATATCACCAAAATCATATAGAAATGAGTGTTAAAACATGCAATTATGACCCTAATCAGTAGACCTTGGGAGACTGGAGACGTTCATCAAGTAAGAATGGAAGAGGACATGCCCATAATTAAATTTGGAGCAGAGGATGAAGTCACAAGCCAGAGGCCACATAATGATGCCCTCGTAATAACAACAGAGATAGGCGGATATGGGGAGCTCAGCTAATATTATATTCCGTGAATGTTTTGAGAAGATGAATTTGAATGTGCAGCTCAAGCCAGTGGATACTGCACTCTTTGGATTCACCGGAGGGGCAATACATCCCAGAGGGAAGGTGGTGTTGAAGGTCAGGCTGGGAGAACCACCTTTGTTCAGTGTGAAAATGGTTAACTTCTTGGTGGTGGACGCACCTTAAGCATACAATGTGATAATGGGAAGACCATCTTTAAACTTGTTTCGATCGGTAGTATCTACCTATCACTTGAAAATGAAATTCCCTGTGGGAAGGGAAGTAGTGGAAATCAGTGGCGATCAAATGTGCTCTAGAAAATGTTATATTGATACTGTAAGGGAAGTGGCCAAGAAGGTAGGCCACGAAAATAGGGGAGATGATCCTCACGGAAAGAGATTAAAATTGGAAGAGATGAGAGAGGAGAAGCCATAGCTGAAGGTACTCCCTAAGGAAGAACTCATGCCTATGGAATTGTTTCCTAACCAAATAGGATTCACCACTCGAATTGGCACTCAGATGGAGCATAGGGTTGCAGAGTCTATTATCAGTTGCCTGAGGAAGAATGCAGATCTCTTCGCTTTTCAGCCAGAGGATTTAATAGGGATCGATCCAGAGGTAGCGTTACACAGCTTGAATGTAAATCCAGAGGTCAGACCAGTGAAGTAGAAGTTGAAAAGATTTGGGCCAGAGACAAATGAGGTGATCAAGGAAGAAGTGCAGAAGCTATTAAGGGCAAAGCATATAGTGGAGGTTCAATTCCCAGAATGACTCTCTAATGCAGTATTAGTAGCAAAAGGGGCTGGAGCTTGGAGGATGTGTATTGATTTTCGTGATATCAACAAAGTATGCCCTAAGGATCATTATCCTCTGCCCAGAATCGACCAATTAGTGGATTCTACAACCGGATGTGAGCTGTTGTCCATGATGGATGCTTACCAAGGATACCATCAGATATGGATGAATAAATTGGATGTGCTCAAAGCTTGCTTTGTGGTATCTTGCGGAACCTACGGCTACGTAAAAATGCCATTTGGATTAAAGAATGCAGGGGCGACATACCAGAGGATGGTGGATATAGTTTTCAAGAAACAAATTGGGAAGAATATGGAGGTATACGTAGATGATATGTTGGTAAAAAGAATCAAGGCAGGATATCATGCCTCTGATTTGGAGGAAATATTAGGAGTATTGAGAACGTATCAGATACGATTCAATCCGGCTAAATGTGTCTTTGGAGTGAGAACAGGCAAATTCCTGGGATATGTTGTGACCCCTGAAGGAATAGAAGTTAACCAAGAGAAGGTGAAGGCTATTCTTGAGATGCAAGCGCCCAGAAATTTAAAGGAAGCACATCGATTAAACGGGAGCATAACTGCACGGAGTAGGTTTATTTCAAGGTCGGCTGAAAGAAGTTTACCTTTCTTTAAAATCTTAAGAAAGGGATCACACTTTAAGTGGGATGAAGAATGCCAGAAGACCTTTGAGGAACTAAAGGAATATTTGATGAAGTTGCCTCGGTTGACAAAACCTTTGAAGGGTGAAACCTTGTATATGTATTTCTCAGTGGGGGAAGGTGCTCTGAGTTCTCTCCTCTTGCGAGAAGAATGAAGCAAGCAGTTGCCTGTTTATTACGTGAGCAAAGTTATGCACGGTGCAGAAACAAGATATTCAGAAATAGAGAAGTCTGCCCTTGCAGTGATAACAACAGCTAGAAGGCTGAGGCCATATTTTTTGGCTCACAAGATAGTAGTCAGAACTCACATGCCCTTGCAGAAAATCATCGGAAGGCCTGATTTGTTTGGGTGATCAAGTGGGCAGTGGAGTTAGGAGAATATGAGATTGAATTTGAGGTAAGGAAAGCTATTAAAGCACAGACGTTAGCCTATTTTATACAAGAAATCATGCAAGGAAAAGAAGTTAGAGTTATGTGGATGGATCGGTTACTCCGACTGGGTATGGTGCTGGGATCTGGATAATCACACCTGAGGGAGAAGAATTGCAGTTTGCTATCAAGTTCGAATTCATGATATCGAACAATAAAACCGAGTATGAGGCTTTGGTTAGAGGAATGAGAATGCTCCATGAGATGGGAGCACAGAAGACAGTGAAAATTCAGACTCTCAGCTGGTCACTCAGCAGTTGCAGGGAACTTATGAAAAGAAAAATGAAAAAATGGCCAAGTATGCAAAAGTAGCAACCCAGCTAAAGGAGAAGTTTGAAGAGTTAAGGGTGGAGCAGATTCCCAGAGGAAAGAATCAAAAGGCGGACTACTTGGCCAAAATGGCTAACGCCTCTGAAGAAGTCAGAGGTAAGATCACTTTAATTACTGTAAAGGATCGAGTGGTTCACTTAGAAGTGGGAGCTGTAGAGACAGAGGTAGACTGGAGGTCTCACATCCTTCATTTTCTGCAAACAGGGCAGAAGTTGGAGGGACATGAAAGGGTGAGAGTAACCGTATATGCCCGATTCTGCATGATTGGGGAATTTTTATACAAGAGATCTTTTACTCAGCCTTATTTGAGGTGTGTGTCTACCCAAGAAGGCAATTATATATTAAGAGAAATACATGAAGGATGCGGAGGAGGTCATACAGGAGCTCGTGACGTGGCTCGAAGAGTATTGCGAGCAGGCTACTTCTGGCCTACCATCTTAAGAGATGTCAGAGACCTGATACAGAGATGTGACAAGTGTCAGAGACACGGCCCATTGATACATGTACCAGCTGGAGGGTTAGGAGTCATGTATTCCCCGTGTCCTTTTGACAAGTGGGGAATAGACATAGTGGGAAAGTTCCCAAAGGCGAGTGGGGGAAAGGTGTTCTTGAGAGTAGCAGTGGACTATTTCAATAAGTGGGTAGAAGTGGAAGCTGTACAGAAAATAGATGAAGGGACTGTGATTAAATTTCTGTGGAGAAACATCTCTTGTAGGTTCGGTGTACCAAGGATTTTGGTGTCAGATAATGGTGCTCAGTTCACAGGAGCAAGAGTGAGAGGATGGGGCGAAGAGATGAGAGTACAGCAAAGATGGGCGTAAGTGGCACATCCACAAGGCAATGGTCAGGTGGAAGTGACCAATAGGACAATAGTAAACGGGATCAAGACTAAGTTGAAAGGAAGTAGAGGAAATTGGGCAGAGCATCTGGATTCTGTCCTCTGGGCTTATCGAACTGGATTTAAGACGGTTACAGGAGAGACCCCATTTAACTTAGTATACGGGGCCTCAGCAGTCATTCCAGCAGAAGTGGGTATAGAGAGTCATAGGATTCAGATGTATGAGGAAGGTCAGAACACATAACTGCGGTAAGAGAATTTGGACATGGTGGCAAAAGAAAGGGAGATGGCTCGAGTTAGAGCTGAGAGGTACAAATCACAAGTGAAAGCAGCGTATAGCAAGAAAGTGAGAGAGCGCAAGATGGAGAAGGGAGATCTAGTACTAAGGAAGGTAGATGCGCTCAAACCAACAAGGAAATTAGAGCCTAACTGGGAAGGCCCATATGTGATCGCCGAAGTACTGAAAGGAGGAGCTTATAAATTGCAAGATGAGGAGGGCAATAAACTACCAAGACCATGGAATATTATGAACCTGAAGAAATATTATGTCTAGTGAAGAGTAGGGCTATGGATGCTTTCAATCAAAAGACCATGCATATTATGTAAGGATGGCTGAATTTTATGAATTTCAATGAAAAACTCTCAGGAATTACGGTGAGTAATTCAGGGAGATCTTAAAGAAATCTTTACTTTTTTCAGAGTAAAAAATTCTTTCCAGAGGGGGAGGAGCACAAGTTTATGCTCTCTGACCTCTGCGAGAGTTAAGAAAATAAAATTTTACTTTTTTCAGAGTAAAAAATTGTTTCCAGGGGGAGGAGCACAAGTTTCTGCTCTCTGACCTCTGCGAGAGTTAAGAAAATAAAACTTTTACTTTTTTCAGAGTAAAAAATTCTTTCCAGAGGGGGAGGAGCACAAGTTTCTGCTCTCTGACCTCTACGAGAGTTAAGAAAATAAAATTTTACTTTTTTCAGAGTAAAAAAATGTTTCCAGAGGGGGAGGAGCACAAGTTTCTGCTCTCTGACCTCTGCGAGAGTCAAGAAAATAAATTTTTTACTTTTTTCAGAGTAAAAAATTGTTCTTTCCAGAGGAGGAGGAGCTATATATGTAAATAAATATAGAAAACACATACGCATGAATATAAAAGATAAACGCATCAGGATAAAAGATAGCAAAAAATAGAGTGATAATTGTCAAAGGAGCACATACGCTCTATAAGATATTAAAAGACACGCAGGCCCATAAACGAAAAGCATTGTTTGTAGAAAATAAGTAAAGATAAAAACCAACATTGGGACTAAGCCTCTTTGATATGGCCCACGCCGGGCCCAGAGGAAGGAATGTCAGAGGCAGTACTTGGAGCAGGATCAGAGGAGGAATTGAGGTCGTAGAGCAAAGGCTGGGCAGGGGAAAGAGCAGGATCAGAGGAGCTTGAATCAGTCAGCAAGAGGGAAGCCTTCTGCATCACGGGAAGGAACCAAGGAGCATCGACGGGAGCAGTTGGATCGCCTTTAAAATGAGGAGAAGGAACAACCTCTTCTCGAGTGCATGTAATGTCATGCTTTTCAACAAAACCCTTCTCTTGTGCCTGCTTCACGGCAGATTTGAAGTCAAAATGGATGAAATGGCTAGTATGAGGGGCTATGTGCTCTAAAAACAGAGTACTATGATGATAAGCATCTAGTAGACCTTCGAGCATTTTCTTAAGAAAGCTCTGACCAGCAGAGAGGAATGCAAAAGATTACGGTGGCAAAAGTCTACACCCTCATTAAAGCGTTTTGTGCTCACCTCCTCAAATTGAGCCTTCAAGGTAGCCAGTTGAGTCTTTGTATCCGCCAGTTTCCTCTCCAAACCTTGAATTTGAGCGTTCTTATCAGTACTATGACCAATAGCTTCAGTCAGAGATTGAGCAGTCTTGTGAAGTTCCTGATCCTTATAATCTAGTTATCTGCGCAGAGAGTCAAGACTAGAAAACTCTTTGCAGTCTAGAAAACGTGCTTGAACAACCAAAAACTGAAAATAGACAAAAATGTATGAAAAATTAGACAAATTTACGAGAAAAAGAAGTAAGAGGAGAAGACTGAAAGAGTACCTCAGCAAGTTTCTTGTACATGGTAGATGGAAGTTGCTCAGAGGACATATCAGGAGCATCAGCAGAGAAGGAAGGAAATTTGACCCCTTTAAAGAAGTTTAGAATAGTCTCTTCTTCGGAAGATAAGGATGAGTCAACAGCTGGAATCTCAGAAGAGATCTCCTCTGGGACTTCAACTCGGGAAGCTTGGCGGGTAGATTGCCTAGTGCGCTTCAAAGAACCTCTAACCTGTGTCAAAGATGAAGAAGCTCTGTTGCCTTTACCCTTAGGTTTAGGCGAAACCACTCCTTCTCCTTCCACCTTCACGACATGAAGAGGAGGGATAGAAACAGTAGAACGGGCAAGGGAAGTACCACCCTCCTCAGCATCCTTGGGATCAGCTTCTCGAGGTCCCTCTAGATGCGCCAAAGGAGTTATGTCCAGCACCTCGTTATCGTCTTCCAATAAAAGAGCGTTCTTCCAATCCATATCTGCAAAACGAGCAAGAAATCAACATTCAAAGGAAGAAAGCAGAAGACACAAAGGGGAAAAGCATATATATATGTGTATACCATGAGGATCAGTAGGAAATGATTCTTGGTGAGTAAACCCGAAATGGAACAAAGCATAATTTTCATGCAAAAGTGCGAAAATTCTAAGATACTCATTACTAGAAGCAACCTGATTCAAACGAATCGTCACTTCCTGATCAGCCTGAGGAACCACCTCATCAACAGATTTGATAGTATGAGAGGATTTCGATGCCTTATATTACCACCGATCACAGATAAAAGGCCAAGAGCCAGAGCGAGGAGTTACCACGAAGTAGTATTCTCTCCAATTACCGTCTATACTATGGGGCTTACCCACAAAATGAGATATACCCTGATGCCTGGAGCTAAAATAATAAAACTCGTGTCTCTTCTTAAGATCATGGTTAACATGTAAAATTTTTGGAGTGGGATTCCCGCCGTTGACTTTTAAAATGAAATAGAAGGCCAAAAGAAGGCGGATAGAGGAGGGAATCACTTGGTTCAGAGGAATTCGATATAAGTTACAAAGACCAGAGAGGAAGGGGTGAACGGGAAACCTAAGGCCCGCATGCAATTGAGACACCCAGAAAGCTAAAGAAGGGAATGGTAGGTGATTTGAGTTCTCATCCGCAGTGGGCAGGTCCACCAAGAAATCTGGGTGTGGTGCTAAAATAGCCATAATATCTTTCAGATCTTTCTGGTTCAGGAGGGTTTGATGGGATATGTCATTGCAACGAAACTGATGTCCCTCTGGGACAGGTTTAGTAGGACGAGTAGAAAGAAAGGCGGAATTAGGGGGTAGAACAGAAGGCCCTAACATGATAGAGGAAGAACGACGAGAAGAATACGAACGTGATAAGTCCCCAGAAAAATTTTCCGTTCTGGAGTCGCCGGAAAAAAGAGAAGCCCTTGACATAATTTAAAAATAGACACAACTAAGCAAAGCCCAACAAAGAAGAAAGAAAGAGTAAAAGCATCAAAACCTAGACATGCAACAAGTCATAGTGTAGAAAAAACAAAGAGAAAGAGGAAGTAATACCTGTGAGAAAAGGCGCTCGTCGGAAAGGACAGCAAAGGAAGAAGAGTATCCTCAATTAGAGTAAAAACCCCTCTGAAGAGCTTGGAGAGAGAAGGATGAAATTAAGAAGTAAAGAAGCAAAAAGAGGAATAGAAAGGACTATACTTTTTCGGGAAAGGTAAAATCAGTACCCCTTTTATCGATAAAAGGAAAAGGTACGAAACGATCGCGACACTTTCATAGGGACACGTGTAAGGACGAAAATAGCCCAGCCAAAAGGTCGTATCCCTTGGATGGCCCTGATGTGAAAGGATTCGTTCCTAAGAAAGAAGGCGGGAATCCAAAAAATAATTGAAAGATTTACTAGGCGGTAATAATCAAAGCCCAGAAGGCAAAGATTACTTATTCCAATAAAATTGCCTACAGGTATTTTCTATATGGAATAGGGGGGACTAGTTGATAGGGCGTGGTTGTGTATGATCTCAGAGATCACCGACCAGATAGAAATCCTTTTGGAGAGGAAAGTATCCGAATGATAAAGTCTTAGAAATTAATACGGATCTTGAGGCTCTAATGGTCTAACAAAGCATTAGCCAGAGAGAATTCCCATCTCAGAGAATGGAAGACTGATGAGCTCTGTCCTTTGGACTCATTCCTTTGCCAGAGTGCAGAGGACTTTACTTATTAACAAGAGGCATCTGGTTAAAGGAGGATCCCTCCCTCTCACTTCTGAGGTCTAACCTCTGGTAAGTTGACCCATCTACGTTCAGAGCGCAGAGAAGAAAAGAAACCATTGTCACTATCATTGAAACCTATAACATAGGTGCACATATCCATCCGAATCAGGATGTAGGGAATAATATTGTACTTTCCACCAATATGAAAGTGCCACGTATAGTACTATTAGTACTACCTTTATGCCGCATTGTTCCACTAACTGGGAGCCGTTAATAGTGGTCCCAAAGTAGAGGAAAGGACCATCATACCCCTCTTGCCAAAAGAGAGGGTATAAACAGTTTTCTCTCTCTCTTTTTCAAGTTTCAGGATACATCATTCCAAACACACTTTTATATTTTTATTCTTGTTGCGTTGAGGAATTTTCTGGGGACTAACTTGAGCGTCGGAGACGCCGGAATTCCTTCCGGTTCGATTTTGTGCAGATCTTCAAGAGGAAAGTGCGGTCGGCCAGAAGAATATAGCAGAAGGCAGAAGGTGGATAATTGTTTAGCTAATTGCAAAGGATGACAGGTAACGATTTCATAATATCGATCTTATTTATTTTGTTTGTTGGATGAGTATTTTTTTACTCTATCACTGCTCATATTGGAACTCAGGTTGAGCAGCGGACTCTGTCACCTCCTGACCTTCAGGAGCTTCTTCTACCAGAGCAGCCTCCTGAGCAGTCTCTTGAATAGTCTCATCACGGTGCTCAGGCTAGGCAGACTACTGAGCAACATCTTCTTCCTCCAACACCTCTTCTTCAACTACCTCTTCATCGGAGGGCTCATCAGTCAGCAGGGTCTTCTTGGTTGCTGTCTTCCGAGCCTGACCCTTAGAGGTCTTCTTGGCCTTCTTCTCTGATGGTTTAGAAGGCTTGGCCGGAGCAACTGACTTTCCCTTCCGGCCATTCGATTCCCCCAAAGATCTGAAGAGTGTCAATCTCGCAAGGAGATCAATGAAATCCTTCATATCAACATCTCTGAAGGATAGCCTTCGCAACATCAGGGATAGGCGAGTCCCATAGTGCACCGGCTTTTATAAGGGAGCAAGACTTTCCGGACTGTACTCTATCTTCTTGCTTTCCACCACGAGCTGTTGGATAAAGCATTCCTCCCATTCCACTGGCTCGAACTCTCTGACGGCCATCATTACACAGATCTTGGGCTTGGACACCTGCTCCGTCCCACCAACACAGCCCATTATGCTCTGTACTACCAGGTCGAAGAGTAACCTGGGAGTATTCTGAAGGTGCGATTTGTTCTTCCTTGATTTGAACGGGGTCTCTTCGCCATAGATGGCATTCAGAAAGTCCTGCTCATAACCAGCCCCAAACTCCGAGGCAATGGGCAGCTTGCGTTCTCCAGAACGAGGAAGATTGTACGTCTATCTGATCATTTGCCTGATGTTGATTGTGGTCCATTTCCTCTGGATTCCTTTCTTCCCAACAACTTCTATAGAGTGGCTCGTCAGTACTGACGACTCCCACTCTCCTTCCTTGTTTTGCTTGAGCATAAGGTAGAAGGCAGCGACGAGAACTGGGTAGAGTTTGTCTGGTTTCATGGTGACCCAGTCCAGAATCCCGGCCATCCTGACATACCGATGAACTGGCTCCAGGTCCACATGATCGGAAGAGAAGTCTGAAATAGGCTCGTAGGCAATCATGTTCTTTAAGAACTGGAGATTCTCAAAGAAGCATCTGTTTGTGTTCGCCATTAATGAGAGTTTTGGAAGAAGAAGGTTAGGTGTAGATAGAAAAGATAGATAGGAAAGATATTTGGGTGCGAAAAGGATGCACAATCTAAGACCTTTCCTATTTATATTAAAATTCAGTTTTAATTGGACGGTTCCCAAGGAACAACTCTTAATATTCAATGATAGAGATTAAATGCTAAAAATCAATGTATGGTGATTGCGCCTTTTCAGTTTTAGAGAGCAATAATTCAAAAACTTTATCGAAAATAGTTCTCGCCCACTTGGCATTTAATACGCATTAGAGCATGTCCGTATTTAATTCAAATAATTACATTAAATAATAACTGAATAATAAATGAATGGCTGGGAATTAAAGTTAAAAAAACCCTTGATTGACAAAATGACTGACAAATGCAGAGATGATGCAAGCAAGTTCAGGACAACACACCAGTCAGTCAAATATAGTAATTTGACTGATAGCACTTGTGAAAATTCAGGATGACAAGTTCTGAGTTCTGAGTCCTGAAGCCTAAGCATCCTGATCCTGAGATCCTTCTCCTGATGTCAGTTCCCCCTGAATCCATTCACATCTCTCTGACTATCCTGAGTTAGTCATTCTTCCTGACACCAGTTGTTTAATACTTTAAACTGAGATTCACACTGAAGCATCTATTCCTGGGTTAAGAAGTCCTAACTCTACTGACAACTCGACGAACCTGGTTTTAGGCAAAGCCTTAGAAAGGATGCCAGCTCTCTGATTGTCAGTAGGGATCCTCTCCATCCTGATATCCTTCTTCACAACATGATCTCTGATAAAGTGATGCCTGATGTCTACATGCTTACACCTTGTGTGTAAGACTGCATTTTGGGATATGGCTATGGCACTGTTATTGTCACAATAAATTGGGACTTCAGTTGCCTCTACTTGGTAGTCTCTCAGTTGTTACTTCAACCAAAGAACTTGGGAGCAACAACTGTCAGCCGCCATATACTCAGCCTCAGTGGTAGACATTGCAACACTTATTTGTTTCTTGGAAAACCAAGAGATCAGTATACTCCAGTGTTCTAAAAGTCGGCCAAGTCGGCCGACTAGTCGGCGACTAGTCGCTAGTCGGCCCTTGGCCGACCCTTTATACCTCAAATCGGCCAAAAAAACATCTGGGCCTTTAGTCGACATCTAGATGCCGACTAGTCGGGTCTAGGTGCCAAGTCACCGACTAGTCGGGTCTAGACGCCAAGTCACCGACTAACACGGTCTCCGATTAGGCGCTGAAATTATTTTTTAATTTTTTTCTTCTTTTCTATTTTGAACAAGTCAAAGATATACAATTACCATTAAATTAAAAATAATTTGATTTTGAGCCTCCAAAATTTTTCTTCTAATTAATTCAATGAGTAACAAAATTATAATTGAGCCCAAACTAATTTTTGTAATAAAATATCAATACAAATAATAATTTCATAATTAAGCTCAATAAATTTAATTTTGTATAAATAATTGCATGAAATCTAACAAAATAGATAATTAAAGTACATTAATTTATGCATAATATATTACTAATTTATTAAATTATTTATTTTATTACCGGTTAAGTGTTTTCGACTAGTCCCCGACTAGTCGCTCTAGTCGCTAGACCCTAGTGTTCCGACCGACTAGCAACTTTTAGAACACTGGTTTACTCCCTAGAAACTGACATGTGCCTGTTGTTGATTTCCTATCAATGCGACAGCCTCCGTAATCTGCATTAGAATAACTTGTCATTTCTAGGTTGTCATAAGAGGGGTACCAAAATTCTAAATTGATTGTACCTTTCAGGTATTTCACAATCTTTTTGGCACTCTCAATATGACTCTTCTTGGGGTCAGACTGATATCTTGCATAGACTCCAACTGCATATGTAATGTCAGGACGACTTGCAGTCAGGTACAACAAGGAACCAATAAGTGTCCTATATTCTATCTGATCTACTGAGGTCCCTTCCTTGTCAGGATCCAGCTTCTCATTTGTGTTCATAGGAATACGTGAGACTTTACCGGACTGAACTCCAAACTTCTGAATCAAATCTCTCGCGTACTTAGACTGATTGATAAAGATTCCGGAGTCCGACTGCCAGACTTGGAGACCTAAGAAGAAGTTCATCTGTCCCATCATTGACATCTCAAACTTCCCCATCATCAACTTAGAGAATTTCTCACAGAGCATTAGGTTCGGTGATCCAAAAATAATGTCATCGACATAAATTTAGACTAAGAGATTATCTCCCCCTTCGGTAATCCTGAATAGGGTCCTGTCCACAGTTCCTTTCAGGAATCCGTGGTCTATCAGAAATTGGGAGAGAGTATCATACCAAGCTCTATGAGCCTGTTTCAGTCTGTAGAGTGCTTTCTTCAGGTGAGAGACTTTATTACCAACTTCGAATCCTGGAGGTTGCTCCACATACACCTCCGCATTCAGTACACCATTCAGAAAAGCACTTTTCACGTTCATCTGATACACTTTGAACTTCTTAAATATTGCATATGCTAGGAACAACTTGATTGCTTCCAACCTTGCGACTAGAGCGAAGGTCTCATCATAGTCGATTTCTTTGACCTAAGAGTAACCCTTTGCCACCAGTCTGGCCTTGTTCCTGACAACAACATTCTTCTCATCCCTCTTGTTCTTGAAGACCCACTTGGTGCCAATAACATGTTGACGCCTAGGTCTATCTACTAACTCCCAAACCAGATTCCGCTCAAACTTATTGAGCTCATCCTGCATGGCTACGATCCAATTGGGGTTAGCAAGAGCTTCTTCTATGTTATTTGGTTCCTAATCAGACAAGAAGCTTCAAAACATAGCTCTCTCGCCATGGAACAATCTTATTCTGACCCCCTCATTGATATCTCCAATGATATCTGCCAATGAGTGATCTGAAAGCCATGTCCTCCGGCTGACTAGAGCACTGGGAGCTACTCCTGATGTTCCTTCACCAGATCCTGAAATGTTAGTATCTAGCACAGGTAACGAAGCAGAACGAACAAGAGAATGAGAGACTGAGTCATTTCCTAAGGTTTGCCCAATGTCAGGGACATTGTTTCCCCCTACAGAGTTAGACTCAGTAACTGTCTCAGGTACAGAAGCATCATCACCGACAGTCCTTACCTCAGGTTGAGTTTGTCCCTCCGTCTGAGACTCAACATTCTCTGAGACAGCAACTCGCTGAGGGTTGGCCTGAGATCCATCCTGATCGTCATTATCATCCCATCCCATGGGAGCATGCACAAGCTTGACCTCGAACTCAGGATTCTTCTTTAGGCTCAGTCGCGTCACCCTCTTGGACACCCCCTCAACGTCAGGACTTGGAACCTGATTTCTACACATAGGTGTAGATTCATCAAACACAATATGAGGTGTTTCCTTCACAACAAGGGTCTGACAGTTGTATACCTTGAAGGCTTTGCTGACTGAGGAGTATCCTAAGAACACTCCCTCGTTAGACTTACTATCAAAGGCTTTCAACTGGTCTTTCTCATTATTCAGGATGAAACACTTACACCCAAAGATATGGAATTAAAGTATACAAGGCTTCCTCTTGTTCCACGTTTCATAAGGTGTCTGAGCATGTTGTTTGTTCAGCATAGATCAGTTCTGAGTGTAACACGCAGTGTTGATCGCCTCAGCCCAGTACTTCCATTCTGCTGAGGAGTCCGATTCCTTCAGGGTCCGACTCCTTCTTTCAGCTACCCATTCTCCTGAGGAGTCCTAGCTGCAAAAGTCTCATGAGCAATGCCATTGTCAGTACAAAAATCAGTTATATAAGAGTTAGTAAACTCCGTTCCCCGATCTGATCTGATCCTGACAATGCTCTGACCCTGTTCAGCACACAGTTTCCTGAGTAACTCTGGAAGTTTCACCTAAGTCTCCTTCTTGTTCAGTAAGAAAATAACACATGTGTACCTGGAATAATCATCAACAACAACAAGTGTATATTTCCTACCATTTATGCTGACAGGAGTGATTGGACCAAAGAGATCCATGTGCAGGAGCTGAAGTACTCTGCCAGTTGAGAAGGCATTCTTTTCTTTTAATGAAGCTTTTGTTTACTTGCCTTCCTGACATGCTCCGCACACGTGGTCCTTGCTAAAAACTTCATTTGGTAGACCCTCTACAAGAGAAAGTCGAGATATTTTGTTAATAATCTTGAAGTTTAAGTTCCTCATGCGTTTATGCCAAAGCCAACTGAGTTCAGATGAACTATATTGGGGAGCTGCTCAGCAAAATAAATGTTGCCTCTCCTTACACCTGTAATAAGAACCTGGAGTGTAGATTTGTCATTCACAAGGCATATAATTGATGTAAATTCTACACTATATCCACAGTCACAAAACTGACTAACAGATAGCAAGTTATGCCTAAGACACTCAACATAAGATACATTAAGCACATGAACAGAACCAACAACAAGAGTATCAAACCCTCAAGAGTAACCTCTAGAGTTATCACCAAACGTAACCTACAGGCCTTTCTCTGCAATATAGTCCTGAAGGAGATCACGAAATCCGATCATGTGCCTCGAACATCAGGAGTCCAAGTACTAGTCCTTCTGCTGATCCTTCCTCTTCTTCTTGCAGCCCGCAGCGACCTATAAAGAATCAGACCTCAGGTACCCATCTCGTATTGGGTCCCATAGTGTCAGCCATACCCTTCGGAATCCAAATCTGTCTTACTACCCTGATAGCATCAGAGGTATAGATTTATCTTCCTGAAACATCAGCATACACCGTTCTCTTCTTCATGGGTGCCTTGGAAGTCGAGGATGTATGGGTGTCAGCCTGAGTTGCGGAGGTCTCAGGATTTTTGTTGGGGGCCAGACTCCGGTTCCTCTTTGGCTTGGGTGCAGTGGACTTAGGGTTATCCTGGGAAGGAGCTACTCTTCCCTGACCTCTAGGCACACGAGGTCTGGGCTGAGTGTTATCGGAATCAGGATTCCGTCGCCCTTCAGGAGCCACCCGGTTGGTCCTTCTCCTGGGAGGATTAGGACGTTCCTGGTGGGTCCTGTGCCCAGTCTGAGGCTTATGGACCTGGGTATCCTTTGGCTTGGCCTGAGGTTTCCTCTAGCTTGAATTCCATCGACCCTGAGTGTTCTGAGGCTAAGCCTGAAATGTACTCGGAGTTGAGTTCCTTTGGGCCTGAGAATTCCTGGGCTTAGCCTTAGGCTTTCCCTGGTCCGTCTTCCTCGGCTCTTGATGAGGTTTCTTGGCATTTCCCTTTGGTTTTGGCATAGACCCCTCAGTCAGTTGTCTGACAGGTTCAGTGGACTTTTTCTCTTTCCCTGAGCCATTGTCCTAATGAGCAATACCATTGCCTTTGTCATCAGTTTTGGAAGGGACAAACATCCTCTCAGAGTTGCTGCCTGAAGCACCTCTGTTTTGGTCCTGAGGGTTCTCTGGGTCGTAACCCAACCCAACTTTAGCACCATCAATCTGCTGGGAGATCATTGTTAACTCCTCAACCACTTGGGCTGATTTGTATAACTTCTCCAGCTGATGAGTCAGGAGCTCATTTTCCTTTCTCAAGAACTCAATTTCAGTGATGTATGGAAGCACCAGTTGTTGGTCAGCAACCTCCCTTGCAGAGCGCTCAAGATGGCGAGCAGCATTCTCAGCCCTGAGGCAAATATGCCACTCAGCATCGAACATCTCATGCATAACGATCCACTCAACCTCCAACTGTTCCTGAAGTAGGAACCGATCAATCTCACAAGAGTCAGTAAGTAAGGTATTGAGGGCTCTAAGTCATTCAACCTCAAAGTGAACTCCTTCATTCCCATTTCGGGCATTCAGAAGCTCTTCTTGGAGGCTTACTAATCTCAGTGCCTCCTCAGTATCTCTCACTTTGAGTATCTCAATGAGACGAGCGTTTTCGCTACTCAATTCTGCATTCACATCCACTGTGTGAGTATGGGTCTCCTGAAGCCTTGAGAAATCGGCCATCAATTGCTCTAACGCGAGCTAAAGGTTGAGATCTCTAGCTGAATCTGAGCTAAGCTCAGGTGTGTGATCAAGAGAAGAGGAAGAAGAACATACCTCATCATCTGTCATCAAACAAATGTCATCATACTCCTCATCGGAGAAGAGATCAGGGGATCGGCATCCTGGGACATCTGAATCTGAGGAATCCTCAGCAAGCATTGCTCTCCGATCTAAAGCCCTGAGTTCTCTGTAACGCCCAACATAAATAGATTCAAGTTATATTTTATAAGTCGCCATTTGAGGTTTTAAGGTTAAGTTGCGCGTAGGATTAAATATTGTGCTTTAGTTCTTTAAGTTTTTCATGAGCCTTAAGTATTAATTTTCTGATGTTTAAGTTAGTAAAGTTGATTTGAGTATTTGGGAATTAAAATTCAGTTCTTGATAATTTATTTTTGGCTTTAGTATGTGAATTAAAAGTTAGAGAGCCAAATTATGATATGATCCAATTAAGTATTTAATTTAATAAAGGACTAAGAGGATTTAACTTGATTGGTTATTAAGTGTTATAATTCAAATTGGGTTAGGAAAATTAGGATTTATTAAGTACCAATTTATTAAGGGTATAGAAGTAATTTTAGTGAGTTTTTTACTTTAGAGAGGAGAATGAAATTATATGGGATCTTGACTAGGATATGTGATTAAAGATTAAGTTCAAGAAATTAGGAATGAACCTTTTGGGATCCTGATTAGATTATATGAAAAGTTATAGATCAAGAAAATATTCAAGGTTTAGATTTTCTTGAAAATAAATATCAAGAGATTATTATCGGAATTATTTTATTAATCAAATATTTGAATTTTAAGCGAAGGAATAATGTTAGGACTTTAAGGTATTACTCTTAAGGGATAAAGGCATGTTGCAAAGTTAGACTATATTTGTCGGATACGTAAGGAGTTAAGTTGAGATTTTATTACTAGGTGTTAAATGTTACTTACAAAAGTTAGGAGTATTATTATTTATGGACAAGAGTGATATTATAAGTATCTAGAATATATTTACTTGGAGAGCAAGTTGATGATGTGGCATTTGAGAGAGGACTTAGTCATCCATGGAGTTGAAGATCGGCCAATTTGGTGTATTAATTAAGGAAGTGAATGTTTAAGTTAAGTTTAATTAAGATTTTAAATCTGAGTTTTGGGCATATTAAAATTATTTGGACCCCTTTAATAAGTTATGGGATTTAGAACTTAATTTAGGTATATAGATTTATTTGTTTATTTATTTATTTATCTTGAGGGTAAGAATAACTTTTGGCAACTTAGTTAGAGTTTAATTTCCTAAGTATTAATTATTTTGTAGTGTCCGGGATCCTAGTACTATTCTTAGACTTGATTTTTTAGATTATAGTTTAATTAGAATTAAGTTAGTAATAAGTGAGGATTAATATTATTAAGTGATGATATTAATTTTAGGACCTTAAGTATTGTTTGCTAGGTTTTAAGGTATTATAATATTAGACTTTACTTAAGGGATTAAATTAGATTTTATTTTTTTCTTGCTTAGTATTAGTTGATCCGATTAGTATTAGTGGACTCCTAGTTGGGACTTTAATTTTGAGATTTATAGGAATTAATTTATTAAGAGTATTATTTCATTAAGAATATTATTTCATTAAGGGTAAAGTAGTAGTTGAGGAATTAATCTTTTGGGATTAGATTTATGAGGATTAAGAAAAGGATTAAATTTTATTTGGGTTTTAATTATTAAATTCGAAAATTAGGCCTTCTTTAAGAGGAGATATTTTCGAAATTTAATACCAAGATTTAGAGTTTGTAGTACCTTTATTATTTATTGGAAAGTAGTCATATTTTTCTTGTATGCAAGAAAATGCTTATTTGGAGATTAAGTATCAAGAGAATAAGAGTTGGTAAGGATTTATTATTTTTGGAAATAAGATTTCAAGTTTGGTACAAGAAGATCCTCAAGATATTGGGCCAATTATTATTTCCTTCTAGCCACAAAAATCGGCAAAGCCCATAAGAAACCCTACACAATTATTCATCCTTATATATATGTATTGATCAAGAATCGCATACCCATTAGACACCAAAAATTCAGCAGCCACCATAGCATAATTTTCTAAAATATTAAGAGTGAGAGAGAGGATGAATTCGAGAGTTTGAGGAGAGAAATAGAAGAGTCCATTAAAGGTGGGGATTTAAACGGTGAAAAGTGGTATTTCTAGTTTGAGTTTTAAATATTTTGTTGATGGGTTTATGTGTTTATGTGCTAAAGAGATTTATGGATACTTAGATAGTATCATCTATGTTAAAGGCATTCAGATAATGCACATGGTACTCAGATAGTACACATATTTAGATACGAAAAGACGTATCACATGTTAAGAAAGATTGGTATGTTTACACGTTTTCATGTCCTTTATATTTAGATTTCGAACTAACGTCCTCACTGAGTGATTATTTTATGATTACTCACCCCTTTCACCAAATTAATATTTTCAGATTATGTTGAGTAAAGGGCGGGAATAGCAAGTGATGGAGGCGGGTGGATGAGAGGCAAGGATTAATAAGATAATTGACAAGAATTAAATTGCAAGTTATTTGTTTAATTGTTTTGCAAGATTTTGTTTTAAGTTATGATACTTCTTGATTTTCTTGAGGAGTTTGATTGCATGCTTATGATTTGATTAAGTGCATGGACACGTAATTGACTAAATTAGTTTCTTTGATTCTAATATGAAGTATATGAATTTTAGTTAATTACAAGGTAGGTTTTCATTGAGTATTATGCTTATTTGGTTTATTTGATGAATCATGAAAGGTGAAAATTTCTATATTATGATGAATTCTGCAGGTTTAGGGTGCATGTTAGATATATATATATATATATTTATTTGAAATTTTATGAAACTATTAATATGAGTTTTAGTATTTTGCATGTGTAGGATTTGATGTGTTTCTATTTTCTAGTAAGTTTTAAGGGATTATACGGTTTCTTGATTCAATGATATCAAAATTTATTTATGATATTCGGTTACAGTTTTTAATTATCTTTCCAACGCATCTTGAATCGCATTATTTGGAGTTATAACGAATTAGTTATGATTTTTTAAAAAAAATATGTGGCAGTTTGTTGGGATTTCCGAATCTCACGAATTTTTTATCAAAGTAAGTTATGGATAAAATTTGGTAAAATTTTTAGTTAAATGTTAATTGAAGTCAGTGACCAATATGAATTTTTGTGGAATTTTTCCAGTAGCTTAAGTATCTTTAATTGATTTATTTCGTTGATGACGCACTGCTGAAATTATGCTGAAAGTATAAAATCTTAGAATGTTTATGAATTTGTGAGTTTAGATTATTAGAGATGGACGCATGAATAATTGTCTTAGTGTTACTTGATGTCTTTGGAGTAATTAAAATATTATGTATGTTAGCCTAATTTCACGAATTTATTCATAGTAGAAGTTTAGAGTTTGTTATAGACCTTTAACCTGCTATGATATGATTTTTATGTGAGATATGAGGATCTTTCTTGAGTAAAATGTTTTAAAATGTGTTATACGATTTATTTATGTATTTGGTAGTTATGAAAAGCATGGCAAGATAAGAAGTATTAAAGAGATAAGATTTTGAAAAATAATTAGAGGGTTGTTTGTGCACACCAGTTTTTGATAAATACACCCACTGCATGATTTTCGAGATTTTCAATATTGCTACTGTTCACGAAAATTTTAGATGATATTATATGTTTGATTGATGTTGTATATGTTGTATGATAGTAGAATAAGTTAGGTTTGCATATCAATTATATTTAATTGAAATAAAGTCGCATGATAAATAGGATTTTATTATTTGAAGGCATGTATCCTATGTTTAGGATTTCATTGTTTAATTCATGAAGACATTCTGGTTTTTAGTCCTAAAGGATTTTAAAAGAAAAGAAAATTTTATTTCAAACATGTTAGTTCACGTTCAAAAAGGTGTTTTCCAAATTATTAATTAAAGTAAGACTTCCGTTGCAATGAGATGTATAGAAATTTAGGGTGTGACAGTCTCTCTTTGCTCTCCGATCTTCTCTCTCGAGCCCTGAGTTCCGGGCAATCATACTAATAGTGTCCGGTCTTTTTGCAGTGATAGCACTGATCTGCATCACTAACATCTGGTTTATCAGTATAACGCTTACCTTCGGAATCCCTCCGGCTCCCTGAACTTCTCTCTTGCTTGGAGCTGGATCTTCTGGGATCCTGTTCATCTCTCCTTCTGGAGCTTCTCTCTATCTCCCAGCGCTCAGGCTCTTCACGATCTATCCTGGAGTCTGAGCCCCTCCTTTCTTCCCTCTGAGGACTCGAACTCCAGGGGCTGGCATATCTTCTTTCCCTGGAATAAGTATAAAATTTCTTATACCTGCTGTTAGTACCTTGGTTTAGATTTTTATGTGTGCAAAACAATGTGTTTATTTGTTGAATTTGACTAACACTTGTATTGAGGAAATTGGTGTTTGAAACATATAGTTGTAAGTGAAGTCTACAGCTGTGAATTTGATCAATCTACAGCTAAGACATGACCCTACAGCTGTAAGGTTACTCTACAGCTGATTTTTGTTATTAACAGGACTCTACAGCTACAAGGTTGAAGACTCTACAGCTGCAAAGAACCGTTTGAAGATGAAGTACAAGTCAGAAATTAATTGAAGATTAAGAAGACCCTTAAGGACTATTAGTGTAGCCTTTGAGCACTCACTAAACTGTACTTAAGTGGAGGTTTTTCCTTTATTCTGGAGAATAATGAAGATTAGTTACAAGGAGGCCAGAATTTTGAAGGAAAGGACATAGTACAATCAGTACTATCCTATGTGAAGGATGAGGACCACTTCACACATGCCAATAGAGAGAGAGGAGCCTTATCCGGATTTCAAATTTGAAATTCCCAACGGATAAGTCACACCACTCAATCTATAAATAGAAGAAGTCCTCAGAGGAAGCAAAAACAACAACCCCGAGCTTTCAAGCATTCAACCTAAGCAAGTCTACAACCAGCATATTCTGAGAGAGCTTTTTCTGCTTTCATTCTTTGTGATTCATAGGATAGTTGGTTAGGATTTTCTTAGAAAGAATCACACTTTGTGTTGTTGTTCCCTCACCTATTTTTATTTCTACTTAGTGTAGATATCTCTTTGTGAGGTTTGTAAAACTCTTTGTGAGTTGTTGTTCTGAGTGAATAGGGTAGTTTATCTCTTTTTAGAATAGGAATCTGAGTGAACCTAGTTCTAAGGGGGAACTACTTGTACTGATCTTTGTGATCACTTCTTAGTGAATTTGGCACCTGAGTGGTGTAACAGTGGATGTAGGTTGTCTCTTTATAGACACTGAACCACTATAAAACCTGGTCTATTTACTTATTGCTCTGTATATTCCTGCTCCTGCATATTTAATCATCTTGTTACATTCATCATTGTTTTGAAACTTGTAGTGCATAAAACCCTTGTGATTTTCACAAAAACTGACTCTACAGCTGTAGACTTTCATAAGTCACTCACCTGTTAAGTCCAGTTTATATTGTTTTTCATTAATCACTCACTATTCCGCTGCACATTAGAGTATTCTCAATACAATTCTAATTGTGAGAACTCCTCTGATAATTTGTCTACAAGTGATTGTTTATTTTGCAAAGTTTTAAACTCTGCAGCTGTAGACTTGCTAATCTACAGCTGTAACCTGTGTGGTTCTGGTTTAAAAACTCTTGTAGACTTATTCTTTTAAACTTGAAAAAGGGCTACTGTAAGGTTCTAGAACCCATCCTATTTGAAAAGTTTGAAAAATCTGATTTTGGACTCAAGGTCTATTCACCCCCCCTAGACCTTGACCAAGGGACCAACAAGTGGTATCAGAGCAGTTGGCTTGCCACTGCTTTGATCAGTACCTAGCTAGATCCTTTTGGTTTTTGAAAAACTCACCTGCATATTTGCATGGCTCCCAAGATGGTGAAATCCAAGGTTCCAATGTTCTCTGCTGAGGACTATGATGATTGGAAAATTAGAATGCAAGCACATTTGTCTGCAATCAATGATGAAATGTGGTCTATCATAGAGGATGGCCCCATACCTATTGTGAAGGTCAATACTGCAGCTGATCAGTCAGCTGGACTAGCTCAGATTATCCCCAAACCCAGAAGGGAATGGACTGAGGATGACAAGAGAAGGTCCAACCTTGAAAATGTTGCAAAGAACACTATTTATCATTCACTTGATAAAATTATGTTTAGCAAGATCAAAAACTGCAAAACTGCAAAAGATATATGGGAAAAGTTAGAAATGATTTGTGAAAGAACTGAACAAATCAAGGAAAACAAACTCATGATAGCAGTTCAAAAGTTTGAGAACTTCAAGATGAAATCTGGTGAAACTCTTGAAAAGTTTGAATCAAGATTCATTGAAATTCTCAATGAGCTAGACTCACTTGGTACAGAGTACTCACAAAGAGAAATGAACATGAAAGTTCTCAGAGGCTTACCTTCTGAATGGGACATGAAGGTCATTGCTATGAGAGAATCAAAGGATTTATCTAAGATATCCACCTTTGAACTCTTTTCAGACCTCAAAGCTTATGAATTTGACATAAGCAGGAGAAAAGAACCTGACAGCAGTAAGGTTACAGCTCTAGTTGCTGAAAATCCTACAGCTACAAGTTCTGATGATGAAGACTTGGCTCTTTTCATAAAGCAGCTCAAGAAATTTGGAAAATGGACCAAGAAGATGCAGTTCACACCAAAGGAAGATGGTAAGGTGAAATCTACAGCACCTAACTCAACTTATTTGTGCTATAACTGCAGAAAACCAGGACACTACATCAAAGACTGTCCTTATCCCAAAGCTGAGAAGTACACTGATGAAGAAAAGAGACTCAGGAAAAATAGAAAGAAAAAGTTTGACAAGGAGAGAATTAGAGCACTACTTTCTGAGTTTGATAAAAACCAGGAAGACAGTCCCTCTTCTTCTCAAAAGTCAACTGCAGATTTAGAGGATTCAGACTCTACAGACTCAGATAAAGAAGCCCTGGTCTGTCTTATGGCTAAAGATGAAGAGGACATGTTACAACCACCAAAAGAGAGATTTAGTACATTGACAGTGGTTGTGCAAGACATATGACTGGAGATAGAAGTTTTTTACAAAATGTGAAAGATCATAAAGGTCCTAAAGTTGTTTTTGGAGATAATGCCAGTAGAACAACTAAAGGATCAGGATGTCTACTGAAAGGAAATGTTGAGATCAATGATGTGTATTTGGTAGATGGCTTAAAGCATAATTTGCTTAGTGTGAGTCAATTTTGTAACAAAGGATACACTGTAGACTTTACACAAGATACTTGCATAGTCAAAGATGTTGAATCTCAAACCACCAAACTAACAGGAACTAGAAAAGGGAATGTGTACATTGTGGAGTGGAACTCTGCAGCTGAAACAACCTGCTTTCTTGCTAATAGTTCCAATGAAGTTATTTGGCTATGGCACAAAAGAATGAATCAAATAAACTTCAAAACCATGAATGAACTTGTAAATAACAAACTTGTAAAAGGTTTGCCAAACACTAAGTTCAGGAAGGAACATTTATGTGATGCTTGTGTCAAAGGGAAACAAATCAAGAAGACTGTCAAGAGCAAAACTCACTCAAGCACTTCAAGAACACTTGAATTACTGCATATGGATCTCTTTGGACCTATAGAACCAGTAAATATAAGTGGGAAGAAGTATACTTTGGTAATTGTAGATGATTACTCAAGATTTTCTTGGACTGTGTTTCTAAGAAAGAAGAGTGAAACTCTACAGCGGTTACCAGAATTGTTAAGAAGAATTCAGAATGAAAAGAATCTGAAGATTGTGAAGATCAGATCAGATAGAGGAACAGAATTTACAAATCAAGTGATTGAAGAGTATTGTTCATTATATGGTATTACTCATGAATACTCTGCAGCTAGAACCCCACAGCAAAATAGAGTTGTTGAAAGAAAGAATAGAACACTCAAAGAAGCTGCAAGAACAATGATTGTTGAAGCGAATTTGCCTAAGAAATTTTGGACAGAAGCTACAAGCACTGCATGCTATACTCAGAATAGATGCTTGATTGTTAAGGATCATAAGAAGACTCCATATGAGTTATGGAAAGGAAGGACTCCCAATATATCTTATCTACACCTTTTTGGATGCAAATGTTTCATACTGAATAATGGGAAAGAATATCTCAAGACTTTTGATTCAAAGTCAGATGAAGGTATATTTCTAGGTTATTCTAATGTTAGCAAAGCATTTAGAGTGTACAACAAGAGAATGATGATTGTGGAAGAATCACAACATGTTGTTTTTGATGAACAACATAACTCCTATGAAGAAATTGCTGAAGACTCTAAGGAGGACAACTCTACAGTTAGAAGTCAACAGCACTATGTTGAGATCAAAACTCCTGTAGATTTGACCAACAAAGGCTTTGGCACTATAATTGTTGAGTTACCACCTTTAGAGAATGTAGAAGACCTAGTCCATGAGAATGTTCAAACAGAAGTAGAAACACCAACAAAAGGACTTGATGAGTCTGCAGTAGGTGAATCTACAGCTGTAGAGAACAATGATCAAGGATTAGAACCTGTGTCAGATTTGATTTGGTTGAAAGATCACCCCCCCTGAACATGTAATTGGAAACCCATCAGATGCTGTGAAAACCAGAAAACAAATCCATGAGGTAATGTTTGCTACATTTCTTTCATCTTTAGAACCTACTGATATTCATGAAGCACTGCAAGATGTCAATTGGATTATTGCAATGCAAGAAGAATTGAATGGTTTTGAAAGAAATCAAGTATGGGAACTTGTTCCAAGACCTAGGAATCACAAAGTGATTGGTCCTAGGTGGGTATTCAAGAACAAACTTCATGAAGATGGAATTGTAACCAGAAATAAAGCAAGGCTAGTTGCTCAAGGCTGTTTTCAATCTGAAGGCATAGATTTTGATGAATCATTTGTCCCAGTTGCAAGATTAGAAGCTATTAGAATATTTCTAGCCTATGATGCACATATGAACTTTACAGTCTACTAAATGGATGTAAAGAGTGCATTTCTTAATGGTTTACTTTCTAAAGATGTGTATGTTGAACAACCACCAGGATTTGAGGAATCTACAGCTGAAGACAAGGTTTATAAGCTTAGAAAAGCCCTTTATGGACTTAAACAAGCACCAAGAGCATGGTATGATACCCTATGTGATAATTTGATCAAAAATGTATTCAAAAAGGGAATGGTTGACAAAACCTTATTCAGATTACAACATGGGAATGATATTTTGCTTGTCCAGATCTATGTTGATGACATAATATTTGGCTCAACCAATGAGGAATTCTGTAGAAAATTCTCTAAGCTCATGACTGAGAAATTTGAAATGAGCATGATGGGAAATTTAAATTTCTTTTTGGGATTATATTTGCCTATTCGGTGTCTACGTGCAAGTGTACACGATCGTTATAACGTTGCGGAAAGATTGACCAAGTTTTAATATATAACGAACCCAAAGGAGGAGGGGATTTGTAAGGGAAGATTAATGTTCTTAATTCGAAAACACAAAGCAAGTATAGGGGATAAGGTATCTATCGTCTACAAGTGCGTCAATCTAGTAAACTACCTATCACCTTGATTTACAAAGTGAGCAAATGTGTGAGAGATGTGTAAGTGTACTGTCCTATGTTTCCTGTGGTGAAGTTTCACTTATTCATGCATGAGGTATTGTACAATCAATGGGCAAGCCACTCAAACATGAAAATGGTCTCCCTAAATGCACATAAGAGTCTCTAATTGTCTTTCTAATTCACTAAGGCAATTCTCATTATCTTATGAAATTTAACAAACACCTAACATGCAATGGCCTAATAACAAGAAGATTTAGGAAAATAGCCCAACTCTCGTATGAGACTAAATCCTAATGGCCCATATAATCAATTAAAGCATATTAAGCATTCTTGCACACCATAGAAGTAAAGAATTGATCATACAACATCTCAAGCATTTATAAGATCAACATATACACCCCACTACACCATAGGAATCATACACCAACACACTAAGAGATTAGCCCAAGGCTAATTGTGCAAACAAAATGGAAATTGAATTAACTACAATCATAATTGCGCAGGAATTATAAAGAGTATACAAAAATTCACCTATTACAATTGGAATTGAAAAGATACAAGTTTACCTCTATGAGCTAGAAATTAATCCAACAATGTAAATTGAAATTCAATCGGTAGGAATGTAGATGGAGATATACTAAGTATGCTTGAGAAGACGGATCAACAATCCATACGGTAGATCAAAAGATATCGCAGAAATCGTAAGTGGAAATCTAAGAACACCAATTTGGAAACTTCCAACAACTTCTCCTAATCTAGAGAGAGAATATGATGATGTATGTGGATCTAAAATTTTAAGTGTCCCTCTTGGAAATTTGAGAAGAAAGTATATATAGTACCCTTGGATTATTGACTAAGATGCCCTTCATTAAAACGTGCAAAAATACGAAAATAGCCTTGAAATTTTGAAATTCCAAAACTGGTGTCGACCGTGAACTGGAAGGCTGCCGATCGTGATCGGCAGCGAGATCACGCGCATTGTCCAACTACCTAACTCCTCCGTGCCTCCTGTCAATCAAGATAGCGCGCGAGGTCGCGCGCACCATTGTCTGTCGATCCAGAACAAATCCGCGCGATCTGTGTTGACGTGCTGCCGATCCATGGCGACGTCCTGCCGATCCCACTCCTTAGCTCGGGTCATACTCGACTCTCCTCATTTTCGTCATATCTTGAGTTCTAGGACTCCGATTGACTCGATTCTTCTTTCGTTGTGACCCTCTCGTCAAGATCTTCAACATGGAATATTAATTTATTCATCTTGCTCAACTCCAAAATTCAGACTTTTCTCGATCTTGCTCGTTTCTTCCCCATTTTGCTTGTTTTTATCTATAAACACAACTTTCTAGCCAAAAAGGGTTAATAACACAATATATACCATATTAGGGTCAAATATGAACATAAGCATATAGAAATGAATATAAAAACATGCAATTATGACCCTAATCAGATTACAAGATAAGCAAATGAGAGATGGAATTTTCATCAATCAAGCTAAATATACTCAAGAGCTTATAAAGAGATTTGAAATGGATTGTTCAAGGCCTACCAATATACCTATGACACCTTCTGTGAATCTTGACAAAGATGAGAATGGCAAAAGTGTTGATGTAACCAAATATAGGAGACTAATTGGTTCATTGCTATACCTTACAGCTAGCAGACCTGATATCATGTTTGCAGTTGGGGCATGTGCTAGATTCCAAGTATATCCTAAGGAATCACACTTAAATATACTGTAAAGAAGATCATCAAGTATGTCAAATCCACACAAAATCTAGGATTATGGTATCCAAAAGAAGGAGGAATTGAACTCATTGGGTACACTGACTCAGATTTTGCAGGCTGCAAGATTGATAGGAAGAGTACTAGTGGGATTTGTCAATTCCTAGGTGAAAGGTTGGTGGCATGGCATAGTAAAAACCAAAATTCAATTGCTCTTTCTACAGCTGAGGTAGAATATATTGCTGCTGGAAGTAGTTGTGCTCAAATCTTATGGATGCAATATCAATTACAAGACTATGGGATTGAATAAAGAGAAACAACTATATTTTGTGATAATACAAGTGCTATTGCGATTACACAAAATCCAGTTTTACACTCTAGATCAAAACACATAGATGTAAGACATCATTTCATAAGAGATCATGTTGAAAGAAAGGATGTGAAATTAACAAAGATTCATACTGATTTGAATCTTGCTGATATTTTCACTAAACCTTTGTGTGAATCAAGATTTTCAATCCTGAGACGTAATTTAGGAATGTTAGAATTGTAAAAAGACTCTGTGAAAATCACTAAATTGCAAAGACAAGCCTAGAAAATTGAAAATTCAGTAGAAAGGAAAACTGCAGCTGCAAAGTCACTCAACTGTAGAGTTAAACTCTACAGCTGTAGACTTAGCTCAGAACTGCAAATTCCTTACCAACTGTATAATTTCAAATTCTAAGATTATCAACTGCAAACTTAGTAAACTTACAGTACTATGTACAATTCTGATGATTAAATGGAGCACTACATAATTCAGAAACTTTTGTACTAAGTTACAGAAATTTTGGATTTATTCAAACATTTTAGTTAATAAAATGTTTGAGCACGTGTAACATTTTAAATGGAATTAAATTCTATGTGACTTAGATTTTTGGACAAATTTAATTATAAATTTGGTTCAGAATTCAAACATTCATAAATATTAGGTCAAAGACCTTTATACCCCTGTTCTTAATGATTGTTTAAGGAAAGGTATTTAAAGGACCCTTCATCCTTTTATATCCTACTTTAACATTTCGTATCCCCTGAAACACTCCCTAACCCATACTCAAAGAAACCCAAGAATCATGACAATCACACTTGAAACACTCCCTAACCCAAGAATCATGATAATCACACTTGAAACACTCCCTAACCCATACTCAATATCTAGCAATCTAAAATACAATATCATCCAATAACTATCGAAATCAAATCAATAAACATATTGTCAAGTCAATGAATCATAATCCTCTCAAGATAAGTGTTTCGCTCAACCCTCAAGTGTTTATGCTTTCTCGTACCTCACACAACATGCAAATACTACCATAAGCTTAGCTCAAGTCTCAAATTCTCCACCACTTGAAATGACAAATCAATCAAACATCATTGAGGCCTTTTTAAAGGTTTTAGTGTTGGCTCTTTGGTAGGGAAGGATCATATAGATAATTGTGACTAAGTATGATTAGTAAAGCATAGAAGGAATCATCATGTAGATCATCTCTTTATACAAATAGCAATCTCATCTTCATGCTTTTTTTCAAAATCACACTTCTAAACATTAATCTTCCCTTTGCAAGATTGTGAACATACTCACAACACTTTGGTCAAACTTGACCAATTTTTTATGCAAAGTCAACCTTTTTCTTTAAAGCTCTTTTAGCACTTGCCTTTGCACATTTTTGCATCAATCCTTGCATATTTGAATATCTTCCCACCTTGGCCACTCATTTCTTCATCATATCACTAATCTTCCTTCCTTCTTTTCACTCAACTAATCATAAGGACAAGAGAGTTCCAAAAAGAAAGGAAAGTGGCTTAAAGTGTGGTTAGCCAAAGGAAAAGTCAATAGGCACAAAATGGTAAGCAAAGGATATTAATATCAAGGTAGGCTCATAGGGCAAAGTAGCTCAATATAAATCAAAATATGGCCTCAAATCATATCATGAGAAATTAATGTCTAATGTAGCCTTAAACAAGACTTAAGCCAAGTTCTAGAGTATAATACACATGTGTGGAACTCACATCAAAGAAAATCATCCGTTCAAGATTGAAACGGGCATAATTGGCTCAAAACTCACGGGTATAGGGTGATCATGACTCATATCATATCAAAAATGCCATATCATCAAAATCTCAAGTATCATGAAATCAAAAGTATCAAAGATCAACAAGAATTAAGCCATAATTCCACTACACTAATCAAGACTTTCAACTCATTCACACAACGATAAACATATCTTATGCATTCACTACTAAAAAATAAGCAACAAAAAGCCAAAAATACAAGCAAAACAAGAGATCATCAACACACTAAGCATTAAAGCCTATGAATATTTGCACAAATAATAGCATTGTCATGAGAATGACGAAAAGATCACACACCCCCAAACTTTTTTGGACCATAAGTCTAAAAAGTTTGGCAAAAGAGTGGAGACATGAATCATGCAATGCACAATAAGACACAATACACAATTAATCATCAAAAATCCAAAGCAAAATATCAAACATCATCAATACGCAATATCACCCCCCCCCCCCCCAAACTTGGCTATGCCAAGTACTTCCAAAGAAATAGGACACAATACTTCATTCTTTGGAGCATTACTATGTTGGGGCATCTCTTGAGCAATAAGTACCTACACAATCAAAAACACCAATTAATCTCTAATCAAACAATAAAATCTAATAACAACAAAAAGGATGGGTTGCCTCCCATCTATTTCTTGAATTTAACGTCCCCTAGCCGGACGACTCTTAAGCTCAAATCATAGTGGCTCAACATCACATAGCCTCAAATAGTTTGTCACCTCCTTTTGCATGGAATTATGGTGAAGCTTTAAACGGTGCCCATTAGCATAAAAGAGCTCTCCTTTGTCATTCATTAGCTCATACCACCCACTAGAGAAACAATTCGATATGGTGAAAGGTCCACTCCATTTTGATTTCAATTTCCCCGGAAAAAGCTTAAGTCGTGAATTGAACAAGAGTACTTGATCAAGCACTTTAAAGGATTTCTCCTTTATTTTGGCATCATGCCATCTCTTTGTTCTCTCCTTGAAAATCTTAGCATTTTCATACGCCTCATCTCTAAACTCATCTAACTCAAGTAGTTGTATAAGCCTTTTCTCCCCACACAATTTTTCATCGAAGTTCAACTTCTTCGTTGCCCAATAAGCTTTGTGCTCGAGCTCAACGGGCAAATGGCAAGGTTTGCCATATACAAGTTGATAGGGAGAAAGATTCAATGGAGTTTTAAAAGCCGTACGATATGCCCATAATGCATCATCCAACTTGAGTGCCCAATCTTTCCTATTAGAGCTCACGGTCTTCTCTAAGATAAGCTTGATTTGGCGGTTCGACACTTCCGCCAGTCCATTAGTTTGGGGGTGATAGGCCGTTGAAATTTTATGCTTCACATCATACTTTACTAGTAAATTCCCCAACATCCTATTCAAGAAGTGAGTACCCCCATCACTAATTAATGATCTTGGAACACCAAATCGAGCAAAAATATTCTTTCTTAAGAATTCCATCACTACTCTTGCATCATTGAATTTCGTGGGAATTGCTTCCACCCATTTTTACACATAATCCACAGCCAATAAAATGTATAGATAACCATGAGAAGATGGGAAAGGTCCCATAAAATCAATACCCCATACGTCAAAAACCTCTACTTCTTGAAAAATATTCAAGGGCATCTCATCACGTCTTGACAACCCCCCAACTCTTTGGCATCTGTCGCATCTAGAGACGAATATGTGACAATCCTTAAAGATCGAAGGCCAATAGAAATCACTTTGAAATACCTTTTGGGCATTCTTGATGGACCCGAAATGTCCTCCACAAGGCAAGGAATGACAATGAGTGTTTCGATATTTTCCAACACATAAAATTAAACAACCGCAAGTGCACGGTGTCAATCGTAGGATGGTAAATACGAGTCGATCCCACGAGGAAGGGTTAGTATAAAAGTGCAATGAATTGGTTTTGTTCTTACTAGAAAAATCACTTAATTAAAGGTGTTTTGAACTTAAGCTATTCTAAATTACCTACTAAAATGTCACTAGCAAGAAATTAAAATTAGAAACCAAATAAATGATCAAGCAAAGTTTCATGCAATCTTAATCACAAAAATAGACAAATAACAATCAATAAAAGAAAAATAGGTTCCAAGGCATTTGCAATATCTAGAAATCCATTTATGGTTAAGGGCTCATTCAAATGGTATTGTGCTTGTTCCTGTAGGGATGATCACTTAAGTAGAATTAATTAATTTCTCAATCTAATTAATCCAAAGGAAACAATAACAAGTTTGTATCTCTACCTCACAAGTTGTTGCAACCCAAAATAGCACCTAGGATCATTAGTTCCCTCCCAATAAATTAATTTTTCTCAAGCTCTTAACAAATTGGGTTATGCACTCAAGTTCTATTAGTCAATCCAATTTCTCAATCTAAATCAACTAACAACAAATAGCATATCATCATTTGCAACTAACAACAGGCTTACAAATTAATATTGAGCACATAAAATAGGAATAGCCGCACAAATACCAAATAAATAAAAAAACTAACTCATAAACTTCAATCTAATTATTTACAAAGCCCTAGAACCAAAAGTGTTCTAGCCAACAATTAACATAGTCTCAACAATTCCAAAATTTAAAATGATAACAAAAATAAAAGAAAGGAAATAGAAAGTTTAGTCTCTTGTGGATGATGGAGGATCAAAATACAAGCTCAAAGCCTCCTTTCATACTCTAAAATGATGAGAAATGAAAAAAATAAGGTGAAAACACCTCCAACTATATGCTACTGTGTGTTTCTCTCAGCTGCTACAGTGTATGTTCCCCCCTCTCTAAAATCTGAAATTGGGTATTTATACCCTTTGGAATTAGGGCACAAAAAACAAAGAAATAAAAAATTCCCAACATGCTGCTAACTCTTTGGAATTTAGAAAGTTAACCCCAGAATCTGATCCTCACAGAAAACGTTTCTTGTTAAGAAAATGGGCTTCAAGAAAAATGGGCCTCAAGCCCAAATTCTTTCCTGATTTTTTCTCAAACACGGTTTCACACCTTGAGCACGGGCCATGCTTAAACTCCTCACCCGTCCTCGTTCAAAATAAAATTACACAAGCACGGGTCGTGCTCTAACTCCTCAACCGTGCATAATTCTTCGAATTATGTTGATCGGTTTGCTCAGAATAGCACGGGCCAAGGCAAAATTGAAGCACGGGTCGATGATGATAAAAACGTTTTTTACCTTGTTTTCAGCAACTCTTCAAATGGGTTTCACGCTTCTTCCTACAGCTTCAAAACGGAACACGAGAGACCACAAACAACTTTCTTTCTCCGGTGACATTCCGGTGATTGGCGACAGCTGTGCTTTCGGTATGAAATCTGGCAAGAAACATGGGCTATGGTAGTCGCTATTCCGGTGGCGCGGCGGCTCAGGTGGCGGCTGCGTGGGCTGTTGCATTTCCAGGCTGGTGGCAGAGCTCTGAAATTCCGGCGGATTTCTCGGCATGGCACAATTTCCGGTGTCGAACGGTGACTGCTTCTCCGACGAGCAAGGGCGACGAAACAGAGCATGGGTTCAGTTTTTCAGATGAAGAGAGTATTGGGAAGAGGAAGGCTTCTGACTGATTGTGAAATTAGAGTTGTGGTGATTGAGATATGGCTTCACGTGGACACAAGTAAAGCCACGTTTCTTGCTTTATCTCTTGGTCAAAGCATGTGCCTGCAATTCCAACTCAAATTTACTAAACACTGGAAGATTTAATTTGGCCAACAAAATAAATATGCTGGCCTTCAATCATTTTCTCTTTAATTTGATTCAAACAATTAATAAGAAATGGGCCTTTAGTTCAATTAAATAAATAGGATCACTAATTAATAAAATTAGTAAGCATATTTTATTTTTTATTTTCATTCATTCGGCTCACTTCTTCTCAATTAACTTCACCAATTAAATGGAATGTATTTGCTCCAAAAATTCTGAGCTTTCTTACAAATAAATAGCAAAATACATACATTTCTCATTTTAAGCACAATTAATCAAAATTTGAGTGATAAAAGCATGATATCACAATTAAAATATGACATAAAAGCACAATAAAATCATGCAATTTTCACCCGAATCAATGAGTAAGTACGCTTTCAATCTCTTCATTCGGAATACATCTCCTAATCATAGAATCTGCACATCTACGATATAAATAAGGATCATCCCAAATGTAGCAACGTACCTCCTTATAAAATCGCTTCCTTGCGTTTGAATTCATTCCATGAGGTATTGCTCCATTTGCTAAGAAATTAGCAAAGTCGGCATACCAAGGAGCCTCATCTTCCATCTTCCAAATTTTCTCTCCTTCAATTCTAAGAATTTGCTCATCAGGGAAGCTTTCGAGTATCTCCTCTTTTCTTCCAAGGCCTCATCTCCTCTCACCAATCTTGACAAATGGTCTGCTATCACATTTTCGCTCCCCTTCTTATCTCGAATCTCCAAGTCAAACTCTTGTAAGAGCAACACCCACCTTATCAACCGAGGTTTCGAATCCTTCTTTGTCATCAAAAACTTGATGGCCGAGTGATCGGTGTAAACAATGGTTTTCGTCCCTACTAAATATGGACGAAACGTCTCCACAGTGTATACAATGGCCAAAAGCTCTCTCTCGGTAGTGATGTAATTCAATTGCGTCGATGAGAAGGTCTTTGAAGCATAATAGATTTCATGAAATCTTTTCTCCCTTAGTTGGCCTAACACCACCCCCATAGCATAATCACTCGAGTCACACATAAGAACAAAAGGCTCTTTCCAATCGGGGGTAATCAAGATCGGTGCACTCACCAAAGCTTCCTTTAGCATCCTGAAAGATTTCAAGCAAGCATCATCAAATTTAGAAGGAACGTCTTTCTCAAGCAAACGAGATAAGGGCTTAGACAATTTAGAAAAATCTTGGATAAATCTACGATAAAATCCAGCATGTCCCAAAAAAGATCTTACTCCCTTCTCATTTATTGGCGGAGGTAGCTTCTCAATAGCTACTACCTTGGCACGATCAACTTGTAGCCCATTAGAGGAGATGTGATGCCCAAGAACAACACCTTCACTTACCATAAAAATGGCATTTCTCCCAATTGAGTATCAAATTTGCCTCTTCACATCTAATTAGCACCTTCTCAAGATTAGATAAACACATATCATAAGTATTTCCAAAAACGCTGAAATCATCCATAAACACTTCCATAATTTGCTCAATTAACCCATGGAATATCGACATCATTAACCTTTGGAATGTAGCTGGAGCATTGCACAGCCCAAAGGGCATGCGTCTCCAAGCGTATGTTCCATAGGTGCATGTGAAAGTAGTCTTCTCTTGGTCTTGCAGTGCAATCATGATTTGATTGTAACCGGAATAACCATCGAGGAAGCAATAATATCGATAACCACACAATCTATCTAACATTTGGTCCATAAAGGGCAATGGAAAGTTGTTGGGACAATCTGAGTATTTTGATTAGATCCCAAAACCCCTGATGAATCTGCCTAAGTACAGATGTTCAGGATAAAATAGTTCAGGACAGTTAGGTTAGAAATTCAGTACAGGAGGAACTTGCTGAAGACTGAAGAATATTGGAGTCGACCCAATTTACTGAAGTCTGAAGTATAATTCATCCTGAAGGAGTCAGTCAGTCTTGCTGAAGATTGCCTGGGTCTGAAGCTGAAGATCGAAGCCTGATGTTCCGTCCTGAAGTCAATCCTGAAGTACCATTGACTGATGTTTCTACTGAGTACACTAAGCATACTCAGGACAGATCTTAGTTAGTGAAGAGTAAGTGTAATCTATCAAGCTGTGCTGAATGCACTTAAGACCTGACTTAGGTCTTGGTTCAGTTTATCTGAACCATATAAGTCCAAAGCAAAAAGGTTACACATACTGGGCTGAATAATCTATCAGGCTGTGCTGAAGACACATGAGACCTGACTCGGACAATAGTTCAGATCACCTGAACCATGTAAGTCCAAGGCAAGAAGGTTATTTATGTCATGGGACAAGAGACAAAGAGAATGTCAGTAAGACTCCAATGAAGACAAACATTCAGACTGAGTTATTAACAAGAGACTCAGAGTATTGAATGTACAAGGAAGGACAAATGTCTGAAAGTCAACTAGCCGTTAGAACGGAGAGCCAATGATCTTTTGACACGTGTGTACGGAGTCTGCGCAGCATTTAATGCGGCATTTAATGCGTCTCAAAGTTGCAAGCAATGGGACAGACTTGCCAGAATAAGCATGGCGGTTAGGTCAAACAGTATTTCGAGCCTGCAACCACCCCAAAATAGGAAAGATTTGATTAGATCTCCTCCAACGGATCTATTTTGAATCTAGCCTATAAATATGGAGAGCCTTGCACCCATTCAAGGTTAACGGGAAATTTCCAAGAGAAAACTCTCAAGAATCCAAGCTCTCAAAGCATACTAAAACCAACACTCTGTAATTAAATTTCCCTAGTGTTGTAGTAGGATTCACTCTGTATTTGCTTAGATCGATAGCTCTAATATTTAGCATTGTTTTGTATTGCTAGAGCTATCTCAGTTGGAAACCAGAATACCAAACCACTCAGGGTGTGAGATTGGTTGGTTAGAAGGACTGGGACTTGTAAAACGGCCAGGGGTCAGTTCCTAAGAGAGGAAGTTGGCTACTCGTGTCCCTTGGCATGTAAAACCAAGCACCTATCCTCAGGGTTTTGAGGATAGCTTCCTGTTAAATCAGGTCGTGGACGTAGGAGTTGGTCATCTCCGAACCACGTTAAAAAGACCCTTGTGTGCTGATTTAATGTTTTGTTCAGGATCATAACTGTCATCATAATAAACTGAACATTCTGCATTATTTTATCCTCAGGACTGAATCAATCATCCTGAATCTTAATACGGTGCACTCAGCCCTAACCACCAGTTTACTAAGCAAGTTCAGAGAAAATTTTTTCAGAAACTAAAACGAGTAGAATCTAAGGGCTCACTTTCCGCACGTACTCTAGCTCACTGAGATAGTAGTCCAACTGACTCGCTTCCAAGCAGTCAGTAGGTTTGTTATCTCTACTAAGCTTCCGAGCACATTACTCACACTCAGCTTATCTGACTCGTTACTGAACTGTCCCTGCTGTCCCTGTGGACCTTCAGCTTACTGAGTAATTCAGGAAATCCTGACTGAGAGTGTAAGAGCATTTTTCTGAAAGTCTTTCAGAAAAATCTGACATCAGTGTATTCCCCCCCCATACACTGATTGTACTCATTTCGGGACCAACAAAAGTGATCCTTACAAGTAGCCTTGTTCAATTCCCTATAATCAACACAAACACGCCAACCCGTGGCAACCCTTGTAGCAATCACTTCATTATTTTCAGTTTTTATTATAGTCATTCCACCCTTCTTACACACTATATGCAAGGGTGACACCCAAGGGCTGTCACTAATAGGGAAAATCATATTCGCTCCAAGAAATTTCAACACTTCTTTCTTAATAACTTCTTGTATTATAGGATTCACTCTTCTTTGTGATTGAACTAATGGTTTAGAATTTTCTTCTAAGTGTATCCTATACATGCATAAAGAAGGATTGACTCCCTTTAAATCATCCACAGTCCAACCTAAAGCCGATTTATGTTTCCTAAGCATAATGAGTAATTTTTTAAGTTCATCACCATGAAGAGAAGAGAATACGATTACCGGATTTCTTTCATTTTCGTCAAGATAAGCATATTTAAGGTGATTGGGTAATGGCTTTAGTGCAATTCTCGCTTCCTCTTCCTTGTCCTTGCTTGCTATCTCCCCCTCTTTGATTTCCAAGAGTACCTCTTTCTCTAGAATGTTCATGGATCCTTCCTCTTCATCACCTACATCATTAACAACAAAACAATCACTTTCTTTAACTTCATTGTAGTTAGGAATCTCATAGTTAGAAGTAAAGAAAGGAATTTCGGCATTTTCATAAGCTTCTTGTATACAAAGATCTACAACATCAATTGAGTGGCAAGAGGAATTCTCCTTCGGATGTTTCATAGCATCTTTTATAGAGAAATGAAGTTCATCTCGTCCAAGCTTCAACGTTAACTCTCCATTATAGACATCAATGACCGCTCGGGCGGTAGCCAAGAAAGGCCTTCCTAGAATGAGAAGGATGTCTTTGTCTTCTTCCATATCAAGGACATAAAAGTCTGCCGGAAAGGTGAAATCTTTAATCCTCACAAGTACATCCTCTATGAAGCCGTTAGGAATGGTAGTTAACCCATCCGCCAATTGGAGTGTTGTGGATGTTCCCTTCAAGTGGCCTTGGTCTAGACTTTTGAAGATCGAGAGTGGAATTAAATTGATGCTTGCTCCTAAATCACATAGAGCATTTCGAACTACTTCATTGCCCACGTCACACTCAATTGTGAAACATCCCGGGTCCTTTTCTTTTTGAGGGAGCTTTCTTGTCAAAGCATCACTACTTTCCTTAGTCAATTTCATTGTTTCCGTCCCTTCCACTCTTCTCCTTTTGGCTAAGAGATCTTTCATAAACTTTGCATAACTTGGCATTTGTTCCAAGGCCTCATAGAAAGGAATGTTTATATAAAGCTTCTTGAAAACTTCTAGGAATTTATTGAATTTGTCATCGAGTTTCTTCTTGGCAAACCTTTGAGGGTATGGAATGGGCACTACCGTCTTTGGTACCCCCCATTAATCGACTTCCACTTTATTCTTCTTTTCTCTCTCTTCTCGAACTCTTTTCCACTTAGGAACATAGCTTTCCTCCTTTTCAATTTTTCCTTGCTCTCCTTCTTCCACTAACCCTTCTTCCACCTTACTTTCCTCTTCCTTCCCATCTTCCTTGCTTAATAGAATATGATATTCCATACCAACTCCCATATCTATATCATCAATTCTCTCCTCTTCTATCCCCTTTTCTCCATCCACATCACAATTAGGAACACTTGGTCCCTCATATCTTCTTCCACTTCTTAACTTAATAGCACTACATTCTTCTCTCAATTGAGCTTCGATCAAGAAAGATTTGCATTCACGGGCCCTTTGTCCACATTTTCTTGATACTTCATCCACTTGTGCTTCTAAGCTCTTTATTCTAGCTCCTTGATCTCGGCAAATTGCATCAAACTTCAAGTTTGTAACCTCAAAACTCCTTCATCCTTCACTTCATAAATCATCAAGTTGCTTGAGTATAAGTTGTAATGTTTCATGGAGATAAGTGGAATTTCCTTGATTATAAGATGTAGTCGGCGTAGAGTTATGGGCAGTATGATAGTGATGGTAGGATCCTTCTCTAGGATGAGGGTAAGGTTGGAAATGGTAGGATGTAGAAGGATGGGTATTTGGTGGATTGTAGGGAGAGCTGTGATATCTATCCATCTCAAGTTCACAAAATCCTGCAAAAATTAGCAAGTATCAAAATTCATCACAAAAATAAAGCAAAAATCGAAAACAAAGAACTAAATCTTACTAAACCAAACAAACAAGCCGACTCCCCAGCAACGGCGCCAAAAACTTGTTTGCCTATTCGGTGTCTACGTGCAAGTGTACATGATCGTTATAACATTGCGGAAAGATTGACCAAGTTTAATATATATCGAACCCAAAGGAGACGGGGATTTGTAAGGGAAGATTAATGTTCTTAATTCAAAAACACAAAGCAAGTAAAGGGGATAAGGTATCTATCGTTTACAAGTGCGTCAATCTAGTAAACTACCTATCACCTTGATTTACAAAGTGAGCAAATGTGTGAGAGATGTGTTAGTATACTGTCCTATGTTTCCTGTGGTGAAGTTTCACTTACTCATGCATGAGGTATTGTACAATCAATGGGCAAGCCACTCAAACATGAAAATGGTCTCCCTAAATGCACATAAGAGTCTCTAATTGTCTTTCTAATTCACTAAGGCAATTCTCATTATCTTAGGAATTTTAACAAACACCTAACATGCAATGGCCTAATAACAAGAAGATTTAGGAAAATAGCCCAACTCTCGTATGAGACTAAATCCTATTGGCCCATATAATCAATTAAGCATATTAAGCATTCTTGCACACCATAGAAGTAGAGAATTGATCATACAACATCTCAAACATTTATAAGATCAACATATACACCCCACTACTCCATAGGAATCATACACCAACACACTAAGAGATTAGCCCAAGGCTAATTGTGCAAACAAAATGGAAATTTAATTAACTACAATCATAATTGTGCAGGAATTCTAAAGAGTATACAAAAATTCACATATTACAATTGGAATTGAAAAGATACAAGTTTACCTCTATGAGCTAGAAATTAATCCAACAATGCAAATTGAAATTCAATCGGTAGAAATGTAGATGGAGATATACTAAGTATGCTTGAGAAGATGGATCAACAATCCATACGGTAGATCGTAAGTGGAAATCTAAGAACACCAATTTGGAAACTTCCAATAACTTCTCCTAATCTAGAGAGAGAATATGATGATGTATGTGAATCTAAAATTCTAAGTGTCCCCCTTGGAAATCTGAGATGAAAGTATATATAGTACCCTTGGATTATTGACTAAGATGCCCTTCATTAAAACGTGCAAAAATACAAAAATAGCCTTGAAATTTTGAAATTCTGAAGCTGGTGTCGACAGTGAACTGGAAGGCTACCGATCGTGATGGGCAACGAGATTGCGCACATTGTCCAACTGCCGAACTCCTCCATGCCTCCTGTCGATCACGATCGCGCGTGAGGTCGCGCGCATCGTTGTCTGCCGGTCCAGAACAAATCTGCGCGATCCGTATTGACGTGCAGCCGATCCAAGGCGACGTCCTGCCAATCCCACTTCTTAGCTCGGGTCATACTCGACTCTTCTCGTTTTCGTCATATCTTGAGTTATAGGACTCCGATTGACTCGATTCTTCTTTCGTTGTGACCCTCTCTTCAAGCTCTTCGACATGGAATATTAATTTCTTCATCTTGCTCAACTCCAAAATTCAGACTTTTCTTGATCTTGCTCGTTTCTTCCCCATTTTGCTCATTTTTATCTATAAACACAACTTTCTAGCCAAAAAGGGTTAATAACATAATATATACCATATTTGGGTCAAATATGAACATAAGCACACCAAATGCATATAGAAATGAATACAAAAACATGCAATTATGACCCTAATCAGATTACAAGTTAAGCAAATGAGAGATGGAATTTTCATCAATCAAGCTAAATATACTCAAGAGCTCATAAAGAGATTTGGAATGGATTGTTCAAGGCCTACCAATATACTTATGACACCTTCTGTGAATCTTGACAAAGATGAGAATGACAAAAGTGTTGATGTTACCAAATATAGAAGACTAATTGGTTCATTGCTATACCTTACAGCTAGCAGACTTGATATCATGTTTGCAGTTGGGCTATGTGCTAGATTCCAAGTAAATCATAAGGAATCACACTTAAATGCTTTAAAGAAGATCATCAAGTATGTCAAATCCACACAAAATCTAGGATTATGGTATCCTAAAGAAGGAGGAATTGAACTCATTGGGTACACTGACTCAGATTTTGCAGGATGCATGATTGATAGGAAGAGTACTAGTGGGATTTATCAGTTCCTAGGTGAAAGGTTGGTGGCATGGCATAGTAAAAAGCAGAATTCAATTGCTCTTTCTACAGCTGAGGCAGAATATATTGCTGTTGGAAGTAGTTGTGCTCAAATCTTATGGATGCAATATCAATTACAAAACTATGGGATTGAATCAAGAGAAACAACTATATTTTGTGATAATACAAGTGCTATTACTATTACACAAAATCCAGTTTTACACTCTAGATCAAAACACATAGATGTAAGGCATCATTTCATAAGAGATCATGTTAAAAGAAAGGATGTGAAATTAACGAAGATTCATACTGATTTGAATCTTACTGATATTTTCACGAAATCTTTGTGTGAATCAAGATTTTCAATCCTGAGAGGTAATTTAGGAATGTTAGAATTGTAAAAAGACTCTGTGAAAATCACTAAATTGCAAAGACAAGCCTAGAAAATTGAAAATTCAGTAGAAAGGAAAACTGCAGCTGCAAAGTCACTCAACTGTAGAGTTAAACTCTACAGCAGTAGACTTAGCTCAAAACTGTAAATTCCTTACCAACTGTATAATTTCAAATTCTAAGATTATCAACTGCAAACTTAGTAAACTTACAGTACTATGTACAATTCTGATGATTAAATGGAGCACTACATAATTCAGAAACTTTTGTACTAAGTTACAGAAATTTTGGATTTATTCAAACATTTTGGTTAATAAAATGTTTGAGCACGTGTAACATTTTAAATGGAATTAAATTCTATGTGAGTTTGATTTTTGGACAAATTTAATTACAAATTTGGTTCAGAATACAAACATTCATAAATTTTAGGTCAAAGACCTTTATACCCCTGTTCTTAATGATTGTTTAAGGAAAGGTATTTAAAGGACCCTTCATCCTTTTATATCCTACTTTAACATTTTGTATCCCCTGAAACACTCCCTAACCCATACTCAAAGAAACCCAAGAATCATGACAATGAAAGTTATATTCGGCGCTGTATTCGACTTTGATGAAATTTTAAAAGAAGCATCCACTGATGCTATGGAGGATGTTAGAAAGCATATTGTGAATCAAGGCGTTCATTACTGTCTCACTCATAATCCAGGTTCATATGATGATAAGATCGTTCATGAATTCTATCAAAGTGCTGAAGCTGATGTTGAAAGAAAGACACTCTCAGTAAGAATGCAAGAAAGGAGTGTAAATTTTACAGCTCGTGATATTTGCAAAGCTCTGCATATAAGGACTGGAGGTGATGCACATGACAACCTCAACTTTGCAGAAGAAGATGAGAAGTACTGGAAGAAATTCACTGCAAAGAAGCCATTTCCAAAGAATTGGAAAAGAACGTTCAAGAAGACAGACCTACCAGTTGAGTATATCTATCTTTATGAAGCTATTGATAAATGCCTATTATGTAGAACTGGTGCTCATGATACTGGCACTATTCTTATGTGGGACTTAATGATAGCATTTGTTAAAGAAATCAAGATAGATATTGGAGAATTAATTCTGAGGAATATTAGTGTTGATGTTATGAAAGATGGAAAGAACAAAGGTTTTGGCTTGTTCTTGAACTATATCCTGAAGGAGGTAGGATTTTCCTTGTTTAATGGGCATGTAGGAAAACCCATTATCACTCACAGAATTATTGGAAGGGCAAATTTCAAGAGAGGAGAAGTGGATGCTCCAATGGCTCCTGAATCTAAGAGGAGAAAGAAGAAAGTTGAAAGAAAGGTTCTTACAATCATAAGATCTCCTAAAGAACCAGAAAAGAAGAAGAAGAAGAAGAATGTAAGGAGGAAACTTTTAGTGGATGAAGCCACTGATTCAGAAGATGAAATTGATAGAGAGAAAAGGCAGAAGAAACATCACTCTAAAAAAGCCACAGATTTTGAAGTTGATAAGTCTACAGCTGTAGACTTACCAATTGTGCAGTCTGAAGTTCAAGAGGAACAGTTTGTAGATGCAACTGAGCAATTCCCTGAACAGATTGAAGCCCCCGGACATGAAACTGAACAACTTCCTGTTGTTCCAGTTGAAAAAAGTGAAGATTTTAAAGAAGAAAAACAAAAGTTTGAAGAATAAAAGCTTGTAAAAGAAGAACTTGAGAAGTTAGCAGCAGATGAGAGAAAGTTATTCCAATGGATTGTTGAATGGACTAACCTGCAGTGATGTCAATGAACTGTTAAAACCTAATTTCCTAGATGATTTCATTGCTGGAAAAAAAAGGAAAGATAAAGAAAAACGAAAGCAGATTATCACTGAAGAACCTGCAAGAAAGAAAATCACCAAGTCTGCAGTCGCAGCTTTGAAGGTTGTTCTTATGACTGAACAAGATCCAGAAGCTCAGTATGAAGTTGATTATGATGTGGAAAGCACAGATAGTGATGAAGAGGTACCATAGAAAATTGGTGAAGGAAGCACTCAGTTAGCTGAAACTGAAGGATTGAATATTTTGGCTAAGGAAGCAATTTTGATGGAGTCTGCAGGTGCAAGTGTTGCAGATCCAGTTATTATTGAAAAAGATCCTACTGAAGAGGACTCAGAGAAGGAGAAGGAGAAAAGAAAGATGATTCTCCATGCAAAGAGCCTGAAGATAAGCCAGATAATGATGATGATGATGATGATGGCAATGATGATGCCCCAATGGGTGGTGCACAAGCTCAAATCCAAACTCAAGTTGTTATTCAAGAAAATATTGTGGAGACTGAAGTTCAAGCAACTGAGGATATTCAAGTTGATGAGAGAGTTGTTAATGAGCTATCTAGTGAGATTGATAAAGATGTATCTCATCCTATCACAGATATCTTTCATCAATCTCCACCTGCCATGTATACATTGGAGGAAATTTACAGGCATGGAACTCCACCACTTCAGAGCTTTTCAGCTCTTGAAAGAGAAAATGAGGTCAACATGGAAGATTATATTACTGAATTCTCTACAGAAGTTCCTATAACTCCTAGCAAGAGGAAGGCTTCTACTGAAGACTCTACAGCTGTAGAGTTGGTGCCTTCCTAAGCTCAGAAAATTGTGAAAGGAAAAGAGTTAGTAATCAGAGAAGGAGATTCTGAGGAAGAAGATAGCGATGCAAATCCTCAAATGACACACAAAGAAGTTGTTTCACAACTTAAGAATTTGGAGGAATCTTTTAAAAGCACTGAAGCTGCAATTTTGAAGCAAGTCAAGCTAGTCCCTGATGCTATAATCTCTCAAAATGTGAGAAAAGGTATGGAAGACTTTGTAAAGAAGTTTGAAGAAAGAAGTTCAGAGGAAAAGAAAGTTTTGGAGAAGAACTTCAAAGCTGTTGTGGACAGCTTAATGGCCCAGAATGAAGAAATCAGAAAAGAAAGCAGTTAAAAATCAAGAGAAATCAACAATCTACAGTCAGATATCAAGATTATTAAAGATGATTCTCTTGACTTAAAGGTAGAAATGAAAAGTCTGAAGAAAGAAATGTCTAATATGACTACTGGATATGAATCTCTGAAATCAGATTTGATGAGCAAGCTTAACTCTATTTTGTCACATATTGATATTGGCAAAAAGGGGGAAAGCAAGATGGAAAAGGAGATTGAAGAAAGGGAAAATGTGGCTGATGATATTCTTGATAATGTGAAAAATATTGGGAAATCTTGGGAAAAGGAATTGGAAGCTGCAAAATCTTTGTCCATGGGATTGAGTGAACAAGAAAGAACTCAATCAGATCAGACTAAGGGAAGCTCTAGAGGAGGAAAGATCATAAAGCTACCCAACTCTACAGCTCAGAAATCTACAGTTCAGAAACATTTTGGTTATTGGGAACAAACTGTGAAGGAATCTAGAGAAAGGAAGAAAGAAAGGATAGAGAAGGAAAAAGAAGAGAAAGAGATGCAAAGTCAGAAAGAATCAGAACAGTCTACAGCAGTTGTGTCTGCTCAACCTCTAGATGTTCAACCATTGAGTATGGTTCCCACTGAAGATTCTGAAGAAAGGGTTAATCGTATGAAAACTGAACATGATCTTATCTGGAAAGAATTTTTGAGCATATGCAATAAACACACTGTGATCAGAAAGATTAAACTCAAGAAGGACAGGTTCCAGAAGTTCAAGGATATGAAAGCTAATGGAACTTTGTATAAAGGAGATAATGCAAGATTACTTAGTGGAAAGATAAAGAGTAATCCTATGCCCAAGAGACAATTCAAGTCAAAGAAAGAAGAAGAAGAGATGGAATCCTATGAACTTGAAATGCTGATGAAATACTATGAAGAAGATGCCAAGAACATGAAGCTGGTGGAACAAGGGATCTTAAAGCCTCAAGATGATACTGATGAAGAAGATGATGAAGATGATGCTGATCCTAAGCACAGAAGAAGATGAAGACTATGTTTTAAATTACTAAAACTTTTTAGGTTTTAGTCTAATTACCCTACTGTAAGCTGTATCCTGAACCCTCGTTTATATTATGCAGCTTTGTGTCTTGTGCTTTGTATTCTGTTTGCTTTTTTTTTTCTTTTTCTGTTTTGTGTTTTGTCTTGTTTTTACTCTATTTCTTGTTGTTTTGTGTTTTTTTTTAAAAGACAATTTCTTATTGTCTCTGTTTTGTTTTGTTGTTTGTTTTGCCAACATCAAAATAGGGGGAAATTGTTAGTACCTTGGTTTAGATTTTGATGTGTGCAAAACAATGTGTTTATTTGTTGAATTTGACTAACACTTGTATTGAGGAAATTGGTGTTTGAAACATATAGTTGTAAGTGAAGTCTACAACTATGAATTTGATCAATCTACAGCTAAGACATGACCCTACATCTGTAAGGTTTCTCTACAGCTGCAAGGTTGAAGACTCTACAGCTGCAAAGAACCGTTTGAAGATGAAGTACAAGTCAGA
>JAPKLY010001280.1:0-12500 GCA_026898435.1 Prunella vulgaris
AGTCCATCCTAACGGCTAGTTATTTGACCCTATAAATTAGAGTAATAGTGATAATTTCAGTATCGGATTTTACACGCATATTAAGCTAGCCGAAACTCTGTCATATATTATCACTTGCACTAAAAAACACCATTTATACTTATCTTTTATAAAAGCTTTGTAGAAGCTGTGAGAAGTCAATAGCAATTGTAGCATTGACAATTTGTAAGAGAGTAGTACTCTCAAACTGTGTAAGTGAGTAAGTGAGTAAGTTAGTGGAGAGCCCCTCAACTCCAAGTTGGATTGAGGAGAGTGGATGTAGGACAGTTGGTCCGAACCACTATAAACCCCTGCGTCTCGTATTATTTATTTCTGCTTTTAACTTGTGCACTTCACCTAAAAGCTGATTTTCATTAAAAACATTTCCGCACTATTCACAGCGTACTATTTTCAAATTCAGACTACCTCAAGTAGTCTGTTGGTTTTCTGAATGAGCCAAATAATTTCAAAAAGGTTTTTGAATCCTTACAAGTCTATTCAACCCCCCCTTCTAGACTTGTTCAAAGGTATTCTTCCCTAAAACATGCCTTTGGGACCAACAAGTGGTATCAGAGCTGTGTGTCCAAAAGACCACAGCTTGAGAAAGCTTTTGGTGGTCACCTGGACAGATCCCTAAAAATCTGTTTTTAGAAAAATTTGTGTGTTTTTTATCTAATCACTTGCAGATATGTCTTCCTACAAAAAGAGTGGATCCAAGACAAGGAAGTTGCCTGAATTCTCCATAGAGCATTATGATTACTGGAAATTCAGAATGGAGAATCACCTTGGAGCCATTCATGATCGGATGCTAGATGTTTTGGAGGAAGGGCCAATCAAGTTCTTCTGGGAAGGAGTAAGTGATGGCAAGACTCCAGAAGCTGAGATCAGTGAAAGAAGGAAGACAGAGAAGAAGAAGAGTGAACTTAACGATGCTGAAAGGAAACTCTTCAACTTAGATCAAGTGGCCAGAACATAAATTATCGAGACTCTCTCCAAAGAGTATATAGAGAAAATCAAGACGTGCAAAACTGCTAAGGAGATGTGGGAAAAACTCTCCCTGATGTGTGAAGGGACAGATCAAATCAAAGAGAACAAGCTTTAAGCCGTTCTACATACCTTTGACACATTTAAAATGAAAGTTGATGAAACCATTGATCAGCTAGATATGAGGCTGACGAACATACTGAATAAGGTAAGCTCTTTAGGAAAGGATTACTCGGAGAAAGAGATTAATAACAAAATTTTGAGATCTCTTACTCCAAGATGGAGAGTGAAGGTGACGGTAATTAAAGAGACAAAGAATCTATCTGAGATGAGTCATCATACACTGTTATCTCATCTGAAGGCACATGAGTTCGATATCCAAGAAGAAGATCAAGAAGATGAGACTCCAACTTCATCAGCCACAAAGAATGTCGCTTTCTCTGCTACAGCTGATAGTCAAGAGTTTGACAAGATGTCAAACAAGCTCCAGAAGTATAGATCCCATTGGAAGAAGAATAAGAGTGATTCTTCCAGAAGATACCAGAAGTCATCTGATGCCAGAAGACCATTAGATGAACAGGAGACCAGATACAAGTCTCCAGAAAGAAGGAGGGAACCAAGTCCCAGAAGAGGAGGAGATGGTGTTTGTTTCGTTTGCAACAAGCCAGGACATCTCATCTATGATTGTCCTCAGCTTACCCCTAGAGAAAGAGAAGACAAGAGGATCAAGAGAGATCGCAGGTTCGCTGATAAGAGAGCTCTGTTGGCAGAGGAGGAGAAGCAGGATATCAGCTCATCCTCATCCTCATCTGATTTTGAATCAGAGGATGACATCTGCCTCATGGCTAAGGTAGAAGAGGTAAATTCTCCTACCCCCTCTGTTAGCTCATCTTGCTCCTCTACCTATTCTATGGAGTCAGATATACACAAGTTGTTGTCTGATCTCCAATCCTCCTTAAAGTTTGTTCTAAGCTGGAAGAGGAGAATTCAAGTCTGAAAGCTGAAGTTTTAAGCTTGAGACAAGATCTAGAATATGCTAGACTACTAGTGATATCCTATGATTCACAAGCTAACAAGTCTGCTGACTTAATAGCAAAATGTGAGGAACAGGAGAAGCTGATAGAAAAGCTACTTTCTGAGAACACTGTCTTGAGTGAAGAACATAATCTGCTGACAGCTAAGTTTTATGAACTCTTCAAGCAGAATGAACTGATTATCAAAAATTCACAACAGCTTCAGCTGAAAGTGGATCAGCTGACTAAGGCAAAGAATGCCGTGTCTGAAATAGCTGAGTCCTCACAAACTGTGAATGATAAAAGGGGTCTTGGTTATCCCAAACCCAAACCACAAAAGAAGAAGAAAAGTGACAGTAGATTAATTAGGGATCCTCGAAAGGGTAAAGGGCCAGCTGAGCCTGCATCTGGATCAGAAGGGCAAAAGAGCAAAGGGACAGAAAAGGTCCCAGCTGGACAGAAGAGCTCTAAAGCTCAGAAGTCTGCTGGTGATCAAAAGGTTTCAGCAGAGCAGAAGAGTACTAAAACTCAGAAGCCTGTTGACAACCAACATAAGTCCAAGGCTCAGAAGCCCCGAGACCAGAAGAGGAATCCAAGTCATAGTTCAGCTAAGAGAAGGAGACCTCAGCAGAATCAGCAGAGGAATGATAAGTCTGGGTCATCTCAGCAGAGTAAACCCAAGTGAAACAGACCTCAGCCCTGGGTTACTTTTAATGTAACCAAAGTAGGCAAGCCTTCACCGGCTAAGGTATATGAGTCATTCGGAGGCTCAAGCCGCAATTATCCTTTTGAGCAGCCCACCTACAAACCTGCTGTTATCACTCATCGCCCCAGAAAAGATCCTCTGAGGGAGATGATTTTTGTGGATAAATATGGTAGAAGGTTGAGATCTCCTAAACCGCATAAGGATGATCTCTACCTATGGATCCAGAAAGTCGAATCTAACCAATCAGGACCCAAAGATAGGGTACCTAAAGCTTGAGTTTTAATTTCAGGTAAACTCTAGCCCTATAGAAAGAGGAGAAGCCAAAGGTCATGTCTGGTACATTGATAGCGGTTGCTCGAAGCACATGACCTTTGAGAAGCATCTTCTCCAGAACTTTGTAACGCTGGATGGGCCTAGAGTTGTGTTCGGTGATAACAATTTTGGAGTCACCAGAGGAGTAGGCACCCTGCTGATCAAAGGAACAAGAGTTGAAGAAGTCTACTATGTAGAAGGGCTTATGCACAATCTTCTGTCTGTATCCCAATTCTGTTACAAGGGATATTCAGTAAGATTCTCTAAGAACTCTTGTCTTGTTATTAATGATTTAAATGAGCAGGTGCTACTAACTGGCCTCAGAAGAGGTAATATGCATCTTGCAGATTTTGCAAGCTGTCCAGCTGACTCATGTTTGGTTGCTAAAAGCTCATCAGAGATCAGCTGGCTCTGGCACAAGAGGTTAGGTCATCTGAACTTCAAGACTCTCAACAAGGTTGCGAGGAAGGGTCTAGTCAGAGGGCTACCAAATGAGGTGTTTGCATCTGAGCAGAAGTGTGATGCCTGTCAGAAAGGAAAGCAGACTAAAGCCTCATTCAAAGATGTGCAGAGTACTTCAACAACAAAAGCACTCCAGCTGCTTCATATGGACTTGTTTGGACCTGTCTCACCTCTTAGTTTCAGTGGAAGGAAGTACACACTGGTGATTGTTGATGACTATACAAGATTCACTTGGGTAGTGTTCTTGTTCAAGAAGAATGAGACTATGGTCAAGATGCTGGAGTTGTTCAAGAGGATTCAGAAGGAGCTGGACCTCAGCATAGTCAGAATCAGAAGTGATAAAGGTACTGAGTTTCTTAACTCTGTTGTTTCTGACTATTGCAGGGATAATGGTATTCAGCATGAGACATCAGCTGCCAGAACACCTCAGCAGAATGGGTTAGCTGAGAGGAGAAACAGAACCCTCAAGGAGGCAGCAAGGACTATGTTAGCTGAATACCAGACTCCTCAAAGGTTTTGGGCAGAAGCCATCAACACTGCTTGCTTCATCCAAAATAGGTGTCTACCCGTCAAAAGACATGGGAAGACTCCTTATGAAATGTACAAGGGTAAAACTCCTAACCTTTCCTCTGTCCATATTTTTTGGTGTAGGTGTTTCATCCATGACAATGGAAAGACTAAGTTAAAGACTTTTGATGCTAAGGTTGCTGAAGGAATATTCTTAGGATATTCTGGAAGTAGCAAAGCCTATATAGTCTTTAATAAAGTCTCTCTCTGTGTGGAGGAGACACCCCATGTTGTATTTGATGAATCTTTTCATGAGTACAGCAAGGAGAAGCTAGCAGATGAGATGGATCAACTGAATCTGTCAGATAAGCCAGATCTGATTAAGGTAGTGGTACCTAGGATAGAATCAGATTCAGATTCAGATGATGAGCCCAAATCAGCTGATAAGTCCTCATCAGCACCAGATGATGGCATATTGACTCCTGACACTAACCAAGGGGGAATATCAGACAAGACCCAAGAGGAACAAACTATGGCACCTCAAAGGGGCAAGAAGACATTGTCTGACTTCCCAGCTGAACAGATTCTAGGAGACCCAAGTGTAGGTGTTCAGACCAGAAGAAAGCTAAACTTGGGTGCTCAATTCAGCTGTTATGTGTCTCTGATAGAACCCAAGAACATCCTTGAAGCTCTTGAAGACCCAAATTGGATTGTAGCTATGCAAGAGGAGCTAAATCAGTTTGCAAGATAAGAAGTTTGGACTCTAGTGGAGAGGCCCAAACATCAGAAGGTCATAGGGACTAAGTGGGTATTCAAGAACAAAAAGGATGAAAATGATGTAGTGGTTAGAAACAAGGCAAGGCTAGTAGCCCAGGGGTATTCACAGTCAGAGGGGATTGACTATGATGAGACTTTTGCTCCTGTGGCAAGACTAGAAGCCATTAGATTGTTTCTGGCCTATGCTGTTTTCAAAGGGTTCAAGGTATATCAGATGGATGTCAAATCAGCTTTTCTGAATGGAATCCTGGCAGAAGAGGTTTATGTGGAACAACCACCAGGATTTGAGATTGGGAACAAGGTTTATAGGTTGCAGAAGGCTTTATATGGACTAAAGCAGGCACCTAGAGCTTGGTATGATACTCTATCACAGTTCCTACTGGATAGTGGATTCAGTAAAGGAAAGATAGACAAAACCTTGTTCAGAAAGGAAGATGGAGATGATATCCTCTTAGTACAGATCTATGTGGATGATATCATCTTTGGCTCCCCTAACAAGCTGATGTGTGATGAGTTCAGCAAGCTGATGACCAGCAAGTTTGAAATGTCCATGATGTGGGAGATGACTTATTTCCTTGGACTGCAGGTGAAGCAGATGTCCAATGGAACTTTCATTAGCCAAGCTAAGTATGCCAAGAATTTGATAGAAAAGTTTGGAGTCAGTAGTAGCAGAGAAGCTAAGATTCCAATGATGGCAAACTTTAGCATGGATCCAGATGAGGCTGGTGAGAAAGTGGATCAGACACAATATAGGGGACTTATTGGTTCTCTGCTGTATCTCACTGCCAGCAGACCTGATATTAGCTTTGCAGTAGGGGTGTGTGCAAGGTTTCAGGCAAATCCTAAGAAATCTCATCTGGAAGCAACAAAGAAGATTGTAAAGTATTTGAAGGGTACTTACAATCTAGGCCTCTGGTACCCAGCTGATGACAACTTTCAGCTGAGTGGGTATTCAGATTCTGACTATGGAGGATGCAAGATTGATAGGAAATCAACTTCTGGCACATGTCAGTTTCTGGGAAGTAAGTTGATATCTTGGTTCTCCAAGAAACAAACTTCAGTGGCTACTTCTACAACAGAGGCAGAGTACATGGCTGCTGGTAGCTGCTGTTCTCAGCTGCTCTGGATCAGACAACAGCTGAGGGACTACCATGTGATCACAGAAGAGATACCCATCTTCTGCGATAGCACAAGTGCAATTGCCATTACTCAGAATCCAGTTCTCCATACTAGATGCAAGCATGTGGACATAAGACATCATTTTCTTCGAGATCATGCTGAGAAGGGAGATATCAGGATGGAGAAGATTCATACGGAGAAGCAGAGAGCAGATGTGCTTACCAAACCCTTAGCAGAGGTAAGATTCAGAGAATTAGTTGTAGAGTTAGGAATGATAGATGGAGGAGCAGTTCTATAGAAAGAAATTTTTGGGTAAACGGGTAGTCAGCTGGTACCCAGCTGAGGACTATTCTGCTGAAGTAATCAGCTGATCCTCACATCAGCTGATCTGGTATGTCTTCTTATTCTTTCCTTTCTTTTCTCTATCTTGTTATGTCTAACTTGATACAGGGATAAGTTTTGAAAGTCAGACAAAGCCACTTTGCTTCAGCTGGTCCATGTCAGCTGACATTAAAGACCCAGATGAGCAGAAAAGATTTTCATGAAGTTCGCTCTTATCAGCTGACTTTGCCACGTCAGCCTCTCGATAAGTATTTCTATGATCTTTATGTCGGTTTTTAAAATTTTATTTTATCTATCAAATCTTTTCAAAAATTAATAAATCCCTAATTTCTAAAATTATTTTAGAAAATTGGCAATCAAATCTTTTCTCTTACAAAAAATCGGGGATTTATTACCTTTTTCAAAATAAGGTGTCAGTTGTAATTAATTTAACACCGCTTAAATTTTCTCAAAAAGCACTTTCATCATTACCTTTTTCAAAAAGGCGAATCTTTTGGGCGGTCAAAACCTTTCGAAACCCTGACACCCACACATCACCTCCAAAATACTCAAAGGTCATCTATTCTGAACCTTTGATTTGTGTGGTGCAAAATACAAATCTACGATCAAAACTGATTTGTTTTGATTTTGGAAAATCTGCTCATATTTTTCGAATACTATATATACCCATTTAACTTCTTTTAGAAAACCTTTCTACTCCGACTTCTTTTTTACCTTACTCTTGCATATTATTCTCTGCATATCTAATCTCTGTGTTGAAGATATGGCATCCAAGGTAATGCAAAAACTTTTCAAGGAAAAGATGTATGCAGAGATGTGTGTCGATTTCAACACGACTAGGGTTCCTAAAATTAGAGAAATCTTAAACCTTCTTCAACATCATAATCTCCGAACCTTCATCTCCATGACCCCCCTGACCATAAAACCCTAAACTTCTATGCCTTCCAATTCCTTCTTAAGGCCCAGTTCCGTCCAAACTCTATAGGCTCCTTGATTGACGGTCAGACTGTTGTTATTTCGAAGGATGCAGTTGCTGATCTCTTTGGCCTATCCTCCACTGGTGTCCAACCTCACAAATACAAAGAAGCTGACTACCTAGAAACTTTTAAGTTAATGGCCAGGAAGAGTCACAGGGACACCACCACGAATCTGAAGAAGTCCATGCTGAGGAGGCATTTCTGGTTTTTGATGGATGTGGTGACCAAGGTCATCTTGGCTGAACAGGGGAGTTTGGACGCCATTACCAAACTTTGCCTAAGTGTGGCCCACACGATTCTTGATGGGGTGCAAGCAGACTGGGTGGGTCTGCTATGGTTCCGGCTGGAACAGGAGTCCAAGAGGTGCGTTGCAAAGGAGGTGAATGGGCAACTGGTTTATAGCTTCAAATCTAAGTGCTCCATGGCCACCAAGATCACTATCCTCCTGAATCATCTGCTGCCCCAGCATGAGTGGGATGATGAATGGGTTGTTGAGTACAACCACACCAAGTTCTTAAGGGGAAGTAACTTGGACATCATTGGGCCAGCTGATTCAGATTCCAAAGCTGATCCAGTTACTGCTGCCCCTGGTCCCTCTGCTGGAAAGAAGCGGAAGAGGAAGGCTTCAAGGCCTGCTAGAGGAGGTAAAAAGAAGAAATCTAAGAAGAAAACCACTCCTATTCAAAGGAAGCTCTCCTTTGATTCAGATGAGGATGATGATACTGCTGTACTGAGCAGTTTGAAGAAGCAATCTTCAGCAGAAAGGGCTACCCTGCTGGTTGACGAGTCTTCTGATGAAGAAGAAGAGCAGGCTGTTGAGGAATCAGCTGAGAGGGCTGAATCAGATGAGAATTATGGGTCTGACTCTGATGGAGAGGAAGAAGAGTCAGAGGAGAGGGAATCAGCTGAGCCCTCAGCTGCTGAGACAGAAGTGCTACATTCCTCTGGAGATGCCCCATCAGTAGAGACACCTTTAGCTGCCTCACCCATCAGGTCAGCTTCACCTACTCCCTTCTCTGACCCTTCCCAACACTCCACTTTCCCAGCAGATCCTTCACCCTCACAAATCCCAATCGGTAATGAACCAGAGGAGATAGCTACCTCTGGCGAGCCTTCAGCTATTCCCAAACCCTCTCACCCTGACCTCATCAACCTTGATAACCCCAACTCCCCCTCAGAAATGGCCAAACAAGCTCGCCTATCTCACCATCGTTCAAAGGGGCCTCTTGAACGAGGGATGATCATATCTGCCCTTGCCCACATTTCCCTCTACATCCCAGAACTTAACCCTTATCCAACCTATCAAGACATACTTACTGATGGTCTTGCCTGGGCGCAAGCTAGAGAAGGGCTAGTTACCTTCTTTCTGGCCCTGATAGAGGAGATGGGAGAAGCAGCATTTACAGAATGGGAAGAAATTCTGATGGATGCCTTGGAGGTTAAGGCTCCATCCCAGCTGACATCCCCTGAAGGGTTGAGGAATGTGGCTCGAGCTCTATTGCTCAAGGATGGGGTGGCACTGGATTGTCCTGAAATAGCAGAGTCTGAATTTATTCCTCCAGCAGCAAGCTTTGAGATCTCCCCAGCTGACCAGGTAACTCCTGCACTTTTGGATCAATTGAAAGGTTATTTTGATGACCACATCAGGGAGGTCAAAGCTACTCTTCTGGCTGCCAAGTCTGCTGCCCCTTCTATGATTGAAAAACAAGTTCATCAAGTCCTGCTGGACCATCGCAACAAGCTGAAGGAAGCTATGGAGGACAGCTTGTATGCTACCCGGATTGAATTCTTCCAAACTCTCCAGAACTTCAAGTCAACTGCCAGGGCTTTCACTGATGATGCATCTGCTTCTCTTGCTGCTGAATCTGAGAGATTCAGACTGGTCTCCGAAAGGTTGGAAGGGCAAATTGTTGAGTGCAAACACGGTCAGGAGGACCTTAAAGCTGTTGTGGATAACCTTCCTACCTCTCTACCCTCTGCTGCGGTCATTGATGATATCAAAAAGGGGGAAGAGAAGAACTCAGTTGCTATTGCTGCTTTGCAAGCTGAGATGGCCTCTCTGAGAGCTCTTCTGGTGGACAATCAAGGGATTCTATCTGCTAGGATAGAGAATGTTGAAGATTACATCAACACCAGGAAGATTGCTGCTCAGAAGACTCAGGAGCTGACAGATCAGAAAATAGCTGTGGCGTTGCAGAGGCAAGAGGTTGTTGCTGAAGAAAGGGAGAAGAAGAAAAGAATCATGAATGCTGAATTAGATGAAAAGATGGCTAAGGAGTTGCAGCTAGCTGAGAAAGAAACTCCAGAAGAAAGGAGGAAGAGGCAGGAAAGAGAGATGAATGATGAGCTTGAGAGGCGTTATCAGAGGAAGCTGAAGAAGCAGGGGAAGGCAGTCGCTCAAGGCAGCAGGACTAGAAGTGGAAAGTTCATCCGAGATCCAAATGAGCCTCTAGTTGATGGACCAATTGATATGTTTTACAATCAATTGTCTGATGAGCTGGTGGATCTCTGGAAAACTATTAAGGCGAAAACCATGATCCACTTCTATGTTCTCAGAGGAGAAGATACCAGAGGAGAAAGAGAGAAAAATGTTGAGTTCAGAAACTGGTTGAAGGAGACTTTTCCTAAATTCTTCAGAGCTATTACTGAAGAAATGCTTAAGGTGGAGGTTCAGCCAGAGTTGCCTGAGATTGAGTATCTTCCAACTCCAACTGATGAGAGTGGGAAGATAGACTGGGTGGAAATCAAGAAGTATTGGTTGCAGATTACCCAACTCTTTCATCAACTCTCTGACAACTCTCTGCCAGCTCTAAACGAGATAGAGAAGAGATTCCTGGACTGGATGCAAGTTCCTCTCAGCAGCAGAAGACCTCTCCTCATGTAATAGTCCAGCTGAGTCAGCTGAGGATTAGGTATCTTTATTTCTGATTGTTCTTTCTCTTTTGATTTTAATAAAGCTTTATGATTCCAGACAACTACTTGTTGTTAGCTGCATTTTGATTCTGTCTAAAGATCTTACTTAAAGATCTTCTTTTCTGTCCTATGTTGATCTTGATTTTGATTGAATATGCTTATCTGTTGAGATCAACTGAGTTGGTTTTTGTTGGGAGAAATCCTAGCAGTCCCTGCCTTGGAGGCGAGCTGCGCTCAAGTCCACTCGTTCACTCGATTAAAGGCATAGTTGCGTGCCGCCCGTGGCGCTGAAGCTAGATATTGGGTTTAAAGGAATTGATTGTACTACTCATACCAACAAGGTGCATCTTCTTTTCTGGTTCCCATTGTGAAAGAACTCTAAAGTTAAGCGTGCTTGGCTTGGAGCAATTTCATGATGGGTGACCCCCTGGGAAGTTCTCAGGGTGCGTGCGAGTGAGGACATAAGCATGCTAGAAAAGACCTGTGTTGGTTTGCGAGGATAGTACATCAGTTCTACTCAGCGCAACCGATCCTACAATTGGTATCAGAGCACAGGTCACGGGTTCGAGTCCCCCATGGCGCAAATAGTGGTATGTTTGGCTTCAAGTCAGGCTACTGCTAGGGGGGGGGATTGTTGGGAGAAATCCTAGCAGTCCCTGCCTTGGAGGCGAGCTGCGCTCAAGTCCACTCGTTCGCTCGATTAAAGGCATAGTTGCGTGCCGCCCGTGGCGCTAAAGCTAGATATTGGGTTTAAAGGAATTGATTGTACTACTCATACCAACAAGGTGCATCTTCTTCTTCTGGTTCCCATTGTGAAAGAACTCTAAAGTGAAGTTCTCAGGGTGCGTGCGAGTGAGGACATAAGCACGCTAGAAAAGACCTGTGTTGGTTTGCGAGGATAGTACATCAGTTCTACTCAGCGCAATCGATCCTACAGTTTTGATATCATCAAAAAGGGGGAACTTGTTAGGATATCTGTGTTAGATGTTTTGATGATATAATAAACCAATCAGCTTGTAATAGGACCAGCTGAACATGTTAGTCAGCTGATGAGTAGTTAAGATTAGATAGGTTCGAGTAAGGGGGAATCTACCTTGCTGCCTAGAAGATCCGAAGCTATCATAGAAGAGAAGACCAGCTGAGACCTTGTGGACTTAGCCGTTTTCAGAGGACAGAAGTTTTAAGCAGCTGACACTGGAGTATCGAGAGCAGATCATCAGAGAAGTTAACATCAGCTGATAGCCGAAGAGCAGATCAGCTGATATCAGAAGATTAGCTGATCAGCTGAGAGCACGTCGCAGACAAGACAAGGACCTTGGATATAAGACGTATTCAGACGAAGTCAAGAAGACCAGCTGAGGTGCACACCAGCAGACTTGCACATCAGCTGAGGTCCAAGTACCAGCAGACTGGTACACCAGCTGAGGAGACAGATCAGCTGAGGTCTTGTGCTCAGCCCAGATTCTTCAGAATCATTTTAAGGGTTGACTTGCGACATAGAAGGAAGATTCCCAGAATAGAAGATCAATCAATCAAGGGGACAAACTTGATTGATTGTAGATCGCGAAGTTTGACGGGAATCAAGAAGGAGATTCAATCAATCACAATGATTGACTGAATACGAGATTATAGGATCTCAGATTTCTAGTCCATCCTAACGGCTAGTTATTTGACCCTATAAATTAGAGTAATAATGATAATTTCAGTATCGGATTTTACACGCATATTAAGCTAGCCGAAACTCTGTCAGATATTATCACTTGCACTCAAAAACACCATTTATACTTATCTTTTGTAAAAGCTTTGTAGAAGCTGTGAGAAGTCAATAGCAATTGTAGCATTGATAATTTGTAAGTGAGTAGTACTCTCAAACTGTGTAAGTGAGTAAGTGAGTAAGTTAGTGGAGAGCCCCTCAACTCCAAGTTGGATTGAGGAGAGTGGATGTAGGACAGTTGGTCCGAACCACTATAAACCCCTGCGTCTCGTATTATTTATTTCTGCTTTTAACTTGTGCACTTCACCTAAAAGCTGATTTTCATTAAAAACATTTCCGCACTATTCACAGCGCACTATTTTCAAATTCAGACTACCTCAAGTAGTCTGCTGGTTTTCTGAATAAGCCAAATAATTTCAAAAAGGTTTTTGAATCCTTACAAGTCTATTCAACCCCCCCTCCCTTCTAGACTTGTTCAAAGGTATTTTTCCCTAAAACCTGCCTTTGGGACCAACAGAAAATACTAATAAAATTTTCTTAAATTCAAGTAGTGAACTATATATCAAAATCAATAAATAAATAATATTAAGGTAATAGAATTAATAATTTAGATTTGAATTATATTTTACATAGAATATGAATGTGAATTAAAACTT
>JAPKLY010001280.1:12600-52192 GCA_026898435.1 Prunella vulgaris
TATATATATATATATATATATATATATAATATGAATATTTTAAAATAAAGGTCTATAGAGAAATAGGGGTTGATTCCCAAATAAAAGAGATAAAAGATAAATTTTGTCTAAGATTCTTTAAGGTATGATACGGAATATCGCTATTATATATTTGTGCAAATTGAATATGAGAAAAATAGTTTAGAGTAACATATGAGTAATTTTATTTTTGAAATAAGTTAAAACATCGAAATATAATTTAATTAAAAATACATTGATGTCATCAAGACTTCTTTATATTTTGCAAAATAATTGAAAAGCCACTTAAATAAAATTAGTCTTTTGAAATATAATTTACTGAAAATGCATTAATGTCATTATAATTTGAATTATGACTAATTTATATTTTATAAAGAAATTGAAAAGTCACTTAATTAAATAAGGTTAATTAGTCTTTTGAAATTTTAATATGGGTCTTTTCAAAATTATCAATAATTAAATCTAATTTATCATTAAATGAAATAATAATATTAATAATTTTGGAAAGTAGGTTATGAATTTAAAAAAGTTTCCAAAAAAGGAATAAGATTTTGTTATTATATAGTTATAGATATCTATATATACATACCCAATTAATTATTAATGGGAAATGGTTTATATATTGATGGACCCCTAAAACAAACTTTATATCTTATCATCTTACTTAATTTGTTTAGTTAAGATAAAAGTGCATAAAATTTGCTAATGCTATTTTTAGTATTTAAAAATTATATGTGATAATGACTTATTAGGGCTCATTTGGTTCGTAAGATAAAAGTATCTATCCGCCAAAAACATGCATATTTTTGACGGATAGATATTTTTATCTTACGAACCAAATGAGCCCTTAATGTATTACATATGCTCGCGTTTATTGTTTTAAATAAAATATAAAAAAAATTATTTAATTATATATTAATAAGATACAAATTAATTAAATTAATTAAATAGTTTTTTGTTTAATTACATATTTTTTTGTTTAAAACGGATAAATTAATTTTGACATCTGATGGTCCAAATATATATAGGAATTTGTGTATTCACATTAGATCCGTAATGAATTTTGATGGAGACTGATTTTGGATGAGTAGAAGGAAACAAACAAATAAATCAATCTCATCATAAAAGTTGTTTTTTAATTATGGAAGGTGTGAAAGAATGATAAAAATCAGAGGATTTTAAGGCTAGAAGTGGGCGACCCTGCCAATTGGCATTTCGTTGATAGATTTTGTTAATAGAAGATTAATGGTTGTTTATGTGCTTAAATCTACCAAACAATAATCAAAGATTAAAGATTGTTCTTGAGGCTTGAATATAGAGAGAGAAGATAGAGAGCGTAGAGTGAGAAAGTATGTGTGTATTATGAAACTTAGAGAGAGAATAATACAAGAGAAACATATTTATAGGTTTGCATGTGTGAGGTGGCACCTTGTGAGCCCACTTGGCCTGAGGTGCTGACAAGTGTCCTTGACACTTGTCTTTACTCACTACAATGCTTTCCTTTACAAAGCTTCATCCTACTACATGTCTACTTGCTCCTTATATACACGTTGTCTATGTCCCTAGCCTAGACGAGCTTCTGGGCGAGCTTAGGGGCCTTGTGTTGTTTCGAGAGCAATGTAGAGGTGGACTCTTGTTGGGTCTCTATGAATGTGGGCGAGCTTCCCTTCAAGTGGGGAAGCTCGCCAATGAGCTTCTCTCTCCTGGGCATGGTTAGTCGTTGGACTTAGTTCATCAGGAGCCTGGGCGAACTTCTTTTTCTTCCCGGCGACCTTTTCCAATGTTGACCTTGGTCAACGTTTAATTAATCTTGCAATTATCTTAGGGTAGTTCGCCTATCAACATTTGCCCCCCCAACTCGCTCACATCATGATATCTCTAATGTGTGGGCGAGCTGATTTGTCTCTATGGACGAAGGCTCGAGTGTTGGCGAACTACTTCTTGGTTAGGTGTCGAGCTTCCGGGCGAGGTTTAGTATGGCGGTTGGTGAGCTGACGTGGTGCGAGAATCAAGGCGTCGTGCACGCATTTTTAGGCCTCATTTCCCGCGCCCATCATGACAGAACTTTCAAATTCTTTGCATTTAGGTCCTCGGTCTTTGCGAAAATTAAAGCTCGCACCCTTGCCTATATATATGAGAAATTAAGTTAATTTTTCATTTTTTACACTCTCGATTTTCCGAGCAATTTCTCCGGCGATCGGTCTTCGTGTATTCAGCGGATTGTCAAGTGCTCCCCAAGGTAGAACACCAATTTTTTCTTCTTTCTTTTCCCTTTTATTGCAGATTCCATGCGTTTTTTCATTTCTACAATTTTCTGGGAATTTTTGAACATTTCCGGCAATTTTTTGAATTCTTCGATCATCTTCCTTAACTACACCGGCGACTATTATATTGATTCCGGCCAACTTGAACATAATAACTAGAATCTTTCCATAATTAATTCAATCATGTCCAACCAATCTTCGAGCCGTACCATTTCAAACCGCAACCCGGGAAAAATGCCTATGACTGAAAATTTGCTAATTCCCCAAATGTCCCCTATCCTGATCGAGTCGGGTTCTGGGGCGAGCTCAGTAACTCGCCCGAATAGTGGCGAGCTTCTTGGCGAAGTTCGCCCTGATTCAGGAGAGAGGGCTACCAACTCCGGGGGGTGGCGAAGGGTCCGATCTCCGTGAGCTTTGGAGGGACTTCAACCGAGCTACTGGCGAGGCCGTCGCCCAAGATGAGGCGGAGGTCGCTGAGGCTCAGGAAGAGGTCGCCGAGACTGGCGACCAACCTAGCGAGCTTGCCCGCGAGCTTGATGAGGATGATGAGGATGCTGGAGGAGTGGAGGTTACTTATGACTACCTTCGTTTTATTGACTTCCCATTTCCCAAACTCCCAGAACATCAGGTCCCCTCCGACGTTGTACATGAGTTTAACTGGGAAGAGTATGTGAGGGCACATGCGGCGACCTTCCCCTTGCCTGAGCGAACTTTCTGAGATGCCGATGGCAAATCTGACTTCAAGTCGAACGAGGTTAAGAGCATCATCAGTGAGTATTCATTGTCGAAGCTTCGCAAGAAATATCGCATCCCATTGGATATTTTCATGTATGCTCCCGAAGAAAATGAACGGGCAGACATTGGAGGTCGGGCTCACTCTACCCCTGCACCCCATCATTGGGCAATTCCTGATGGACACCAACCTTGCCATCACGCAGCTTACCCCGAACGCCTGGAGCAGTTTTTTGGCGACGTTGACAATCTTCGGGCTTGAGGGGTATGAGAATCGGTTAACCATGGCGGAGATCAATGAGTTGTTCACCGTGACCCGGCAAGCCAAAGACGGGAATGGGTACTATTACATCAAAGCTCGCCCGGGAGAATTTTTTTTGGGTATTCTCCCCAATAAAGTTTACGATTGGAAAGAACAATTCATCTTTATCGGCGGGGACTGGCGAGCTTCGAATGGGCACGGAGGACGTATTCTCTCCCCCGAAGAATATGGAGAAGCCAGCAGTAGGTGGCGTATTTCGGTGTGTGTGAGTTGGATTAGATTTACTAATCTAATCTTCTCTTTTGCAGGTCTGAAGCACCGCAAATCAAGTCGTGGAAAGCCTGAAGTGTCTGTTGGCTTCGATTTCGTGCTGACTGTCTGTTGTTTGCGAGAGCAGAAGGATCGGGAGATCAAGCACTTGTGCCAGCATCACTGCCGGAGGCTCGCCGGTCTTCTAACCTCGCCTCACCAAGGTCCGGATTCTCAGACTTCAAGTCTTAATAGCTCGCCTGCCTACTGGTGAAGCTCGCCAGATTACTTGATCATTTGTTTCAATTTTGTAGGTGAAGGCCCAGTAGTTGCTCCTCCACCCATCAACGTCCCGGAGGCCTATTATTTTCTTGCTCGCCAGCTTCGAATGGGTAAACCTTGCCCCAACCAAGCTGGAATTCCCTCAGGGGCGGTGTTGGACGCAACTAGAAAGGCGAATCTCGCCAAGGTCGCCCCCACTACTAACAAAGCTGGGGGGTCAGGTTCTCAGAAGAAGGCTCCACCTCCCCAGCCAGCCAAGGAGAAGGTCGCCCAGACCAAGAAGGGATCAGGGAGGGGCGACTCTGGCTCTGAGCGAGGTTCTCAACCTCAGTCCCATCAGTCCAAACGATCTCTTCATTGTGGGGACGGTTCGCGGGTGAGCGAGGAAGAAGCTCGCTCTAAAAAATGATCTCAGGTTGGTCTTCGCGACGAGGACACCGAGCATAGTGATCGAGGTGGCTCCGGATCGGGTCACGGAGGTTCGGGGCGAGCTATTGTTCCCCATTCTTCTCCTGCACCTCCAACTCCTCAAAGCGCGCCCCCGCCGTCTCCGTATGGGACCCCTATTCAGGATGACACCCTTCTCGGGCTCAATCCTGATAGGTTTAGGTAAGTGAATCGAACATTTTGGAGTTGAATGTTTATTTTGCACTCTTTTCTAACTTTTTAATGGTTTGTAGATATGCCCCCGCCGAGTTCCCCCATCGTCCGGAGGCTCTTCATACGGTGGAGAGGTGCAAAGCCTTAGCCTCTACAAGGGAGCTTCCACCTAGACCTGCTCGCCGGATCTTCACTGCGGCCCCCAAGTATCTTTCAGCTTTTGAGCTTGCCATGATCGATAGGCAAAAGCCCGCAGATAAGGCGAGGTTGGCTATGCACTACGCTTGTGAAGCTATGGTGGCTACTCAACTTATCACTGATGATATCACAGCCGCCGACAAAGCTCGCCACGATGCTAAGATTCTGCTGAATCGACTTGGGGATGAGCGGAAGAAAACAGTCGAGGAGCTCGCCGGAATGGAGGCCAAGGCGAAGGCTTCCCTGGTAGCGGAGCAGAATGCTCTGAAGAATCTGGAGAAGGTTCAGACCGATTTCAATCGGCAAAAGGCTGAACTTGAATTAGCTCGCCAGAAGCTCGCTGCCAGGGAGGAGGAGTTCGCCAAAATGCAGGATGAGGTGAAGATCCTCCGGGAGCAGAATCAGGGCAACTTGGCTGAGTGCTCGAAGTTGCGCGAGGAGGTCGCGACAAAAGCTTTGGAGATCGCCGAGCTTCGGGGCCAATCCGATGCTTCAATTTCACCAGAGGCCCTGGAGCTCGCCCGAATGGTCGCCACAGACCTCGGCTTCGTTCTTTGCTTTGCCGAGATTATCCGCTCCTTCCAGTGGGTGAGGATGAACAAGGAGAGCGAGTGGGAAGCTCTAGTGTCCGAGTTCGATGATTGCTTGGCGAAAGCCAAGATTCCTGAAGGCACTGAGCCTAACATTGGCGACCTCGCCGGTTATGGGATCAACCTCGATGCCATTCGGGACGTTTTAACATCATTCAAACCTTCGAGATCCCGATCGTCGAGGCGGAAGAGGAGGTCGCCGGGGGAGAAGAGCGAACTCCCCCCACAATGGAGCAACTGCAGGAAGCTTGTGGGGATGCTACGCTTGACATTAGCGACCTGGACACCACCGACCTTACGGGGAACATTACAATTCTGCCAAGACTTTCTCCCCAAGGTCGCCAGTGTCACGCCCCATTTTTAAAAGTATAAATTTTATATAAATAAAAGAAAGTTCTAAATTTAGGGCGAGAACTAATTTTCTTTAATAAAACTTATAGTACTAATTTCATCTTAGAGAGCTTAATTAAGACTTAAAGGATTAAGTTTTAAAATTTGAAGCGAATAAAAAAATAAAATATAGAGAACCAGAAATGAAAATTTAATCGCACGAAGTTCACTATTACAAAGTTAAAAGGATCAAAAATTGAACCTAGTTGCCATTCAAAAGTTACTGGACCAAAGCTGAAATGTAATTTCTAGCATGGATAATTAAACTTATCATGCAAATTCAAATATTTGTTATACAAAAAAAGATTAAGTAAACAATTACATTAAGCAGAATTACCATAATAACATGCACAAATTTTTCTTCTACAAAGTGGCAATTAGACCTTTTTAAACAATTAACATTAACATATAGCTAATCAATTATAACCACATAAAAAGTTTTTTTTTTTTTTTATTCTTTACGGATACCACATATCTACCTCACATATATGTTTACACACACTTTCATGTACATAGAGTTTACACTGTATTTAGTTTTAAATTGAACATAACCCACGTGATTAATATTACTTTTATTATTATATTTAACAAAACATTGTCGTGGTTATTTCATCCAACAAAAAAAGATCAATACAGTATTTGAAAACATAATTCAACATTCACTTCCACACATATATTACTGAAATGAAATATTAATAATAATAATAATAACACTTCCCCAAAGAGATATTATCTTAACATATGAGCACAATAAAATTAAATAAAACACCATTGCTTCCTTATAAAAAAACATTATTTTCGAGAAAACTTGTCGATCACACCACCGTCCCATAACCGCAACCCTTCAATTTTGACGATCTGAAAATAATTATTAATAAAAGGGGTGAGCAAAACAACAAGCTCAGTGGGGAACTACTTTGTCACAGTTAAATATCACATACAAGTAAAATCATCAACTCACAAACATGCACATCCTTTTACTTGTTCTTGTTCCATGGCTTTACATGGATGCGTTGGCTATACCAACGATGCACCGGCAGACCGGCATGCGTGGTTTCCCACGAAAACATGCGTCAACGAATGACTTGTAGAAGTCACAACATGCGTCAACGAATTTTATAAAACGTAACATATGATGTAGCAAGTAACAAAAATACTCAAATGAAACATTTAAATGTAACAAAGCTTGTAAATAAAACCCCACCTTTAATTTGTTGAACAATTTGTAAATGAAAGTGTACGTACGACGAACGGCGCCTAATCCTCGATTCAAAACGGGATGCTAATATGATCTTTATCAGTCTCAGGAGAGCCTTTCTACTCTTTCTTTAACCAAAATAATTATCGAATCAACTCTCTACTTTTAAACCCACAACTCCCTCTGCCCATTCAATACACTAAGGAAATAAAATTGGAGCCAAACTCTTAATCGGTCCACATGCAATAAGCTGCCATGCCTTTTAATTAAAAAAAAAAAAAAAGAGAATGATCGGTTACTCCTTCAACAACCACATCCTTAACCGACCCAAGTAATAAAAATAAATTAAAAGGAGTTTAATTCCCTTAAGTTACCACCATTAAATAGGCATTAAGGTCTGGTTAAATGCCAAAATAATCCTAACGTATCTTGCAAACAATTTTTTTTTCTTCACCTTTTCAAATAACAAATTTCCTTCACTTAACCGCACTCAAATTTACAAAATTTTTATTTTAATTCTTAGTCATTAATCCTTAAAACACTCATTAATCCAAATATATTTTAATTAAATTCTTGATCAAAATAACCCAAAAGTTTAATTCTAAAACTTAATTTCCAAATAAAAGAACCACAAAATTAAAACCAAGATTAAAACTCTTAGACTAAAATGATAATTCTATTTAATCTAGATATTACAGCCAGGTTGCTGGTGGCGAGGTTGCTCCTGAGGTCGCCAATCCCGAGGTCCCCGCCGAGGTCACTGCCACTCCTGCCCCTGATGCCCGTGATGCCCCCGCAGCTCCAGAGACTTAGGGCTTTTCTTGTTTTCTTAGCATAGCTTTTAGGTTTTTGGTTAAAGTAGTTGAAGCTCATCGGGCTCATATAGCTCGCCCAGAAGGAGCTTCTTTTTTGTACTTCATAGATGGTCAGCTAGTCGACCTTAGTGACTAGCGCAACTTCTCATACTTGAGAATTTTTCAGGTATCTTCTTACTTGAAAGGTTCTTAAGTACTTTTGAATGAAATTCGATCTTTTTCGTTTCAACTTTGTTTATTTAAATTTTTACGCACGTTATATCTTTGATTAGCTCATTTTTATATTTTTGGTACTTATCTGTTCGTCTTATTTTGCTTTCGAGAAGCGAATTGTTCATTTTACGTCGCTTAGGACTACGAATCGTACCTTCGTTTGACTAGTACGCATTCTTCGTCTTACACCACTTAAGGCCGCGAATCGCTCGTCTTAAACCACTTAGGGTAGCGAGTTGTACTTTATTTAATTCACTTTGGTCGATGGGGTTTCGTGAACCTTGCCTTAGACGTTTTAACCGTCTTTTTCGTGAATTTTTTCTAACTTAGGGCAGTTGGTGCTTAGTAATCCTTTAAGAAGGATACCTTCGCTAACCTTAGGCACTTTGGCCTTTGCCTTTAAGCTTTTTAGATTATAACGTTCGGGACCTTGGTCCTTGTGTATTACGAAGCTTCGAATGGTTAACATTTTCTGAAAATTTCTAACTTTATATAGTAATGTAATTTACATAGGTTGCCATCAACACTTCTGATGCGAACCTTCGACTATTCTATTACAAAATCTCATTCTACCTCCTTCAGCTGATAAACTTCTTCAGGTGTGCCGCACTCCAGGTATATGATGAAGTATTTCCTTCCGCATCTTCAAGGTCGTACATCCCATTTGCCCAAGTTACGGTAACTCGGAACAGTCCTTCCCAATTTGGCCCGAATGTGCCCGGTGGAGTTGCCAACTTCTTTCTTAGCACCAATTCCCCAACTTTGAACTTTCGATCTCGAACTTGGGAATTGTAGTACTTTTCCGCTCTCCGCTTATAGGTGGCATTCTTCATCTCTGACGAAGCTCTGGTTTCTTCAAGTAAGTCCTTTTTCACTACCAAAGTTTCATCGTTTTCCCTCTCATCATAACCCATCACCTTCCAAGTCTTGTTCTAAACTTCCACCGGTACCACTGCTTCCGTTCCGAAGGCCAAGGCAAAGGGTGTTTCTCTGGTATTTGCTCGATACGATGTTCTATACGACCATAGAACCTCCACGAGTTCATCTGCCCAACTTCTTTTCTTATCTTCAAGGCGGATCTTCAACACATGCTTCAAAATTTTATTATTCGCTTCGACTTGACTGTTCGACTGTGGATGGTACGGAGTTGAGTAGTGCTTCTTGATATTCCATGAATTGCAAAATTCTCTCAACTCCTGACCGTCAAATTTTCTACCACTATCTGTCACGTTCGATTGCGGAAGTCCAAATCGGCAGATCAAAATTTTCCATATAAAACCGATCATCTTCTCTTGCGTCACTGTCGTAAATGCCTCGGCTTCAGCCCACTTAGTGTAATAATCCACTGCTACTACAGCGAACTTTACACCGCCTCTACCGGGTGGAAATGGGCCGATCAAGTCGATACCCCATTTTGCTAAAGGTCACGGGCTGAAGACTGACTTAAGTTGAGTAGCTGGGGAGTGGATATTTGGTGCAAAAAGTTGACACTTTCGGCATTTCCGTGCGAAGCTAATGTCATCTTTGCGAAGGGTTGGCCAGTAGTACCCCTGTCTGATTGTTTTGTATGCCAAAGCTTGCCCCCCAGCGTGACTTCCGCAAATTCCTTCGTAAATTTCTTCTAACACCTCGAACCCTTGCTTTTTAGATAAGCATTTGAGTAGGGGTAGAGAGAATCCACGTTTGTAGAGTTGGTTGTCTTCCAACGTATATCTGGCTGCCTGCTTCACTAGCCGACTAGCTTCCCACGCATCTTCTGGAACTGATCCATCCTTCAAGTATTTTTGGACCGGAGTGCGCCAATCTTCGCTATCTTCCTGCCCCCCCACTCGAAGTCTGATTTATATTATAATCAGACGTCGAGGGGTTCTTTAACTTGGTGACGATGACTTCCGTCACGTCCACTTCACCATTACTGGTAGCTAGTCGGGCTAGTGCGTTAGCTTGAGTGTTTTCCAACCTCGGAATTTGGTTGATGTAAACTTGGTTGAACATCGAGATCAGGTGCGCAACTATCTTCTGGTACATCATCATCTGCTGGTCTTTAGCCTCGTATTGCCCCCGGACTTGGGATATTATTAGCTGGGAATCTCCGAAAATCTGAAGATTGGTTGCCCCCACAACTAATGATAACCTAAGTCCGGCTATCAATGCTTCGTACTCCGCCTCATTATTGGTTTCTCTGAAGTCGAACCGGATCGTGAAGGTGAAGACTTATCTATCTGGGCTGATCAGAACTACACCGGCTCCTGCTGCTGTGCTAGTTGATGATCCTTCAACGTAGAGGTGCCACGGTGCTATACGTCCCCTCGTCGGATCTTGCGAGAAAGTTAGCTCGACGATGAAATCGGTGTGCGCTTGTCCCTTGATCGCTGTATGGGGTGCGTAGATTATACCGTATTGGCTAACTTTTAGTGACCATTTCAACAAGCATCCCGCAGTGTCCGGCCGTTGCAGTATTTGCCGTAGTGGGAACGTTGTCAAAACTTCTACTGGATGGTCGAAGAAGTAGGGCCGCAATTTTCTAACACTCATCACCAGTGCATAGGCTAGCTTCTCTGTTGGGGTGTACCGCAACTCCGCTTCGTGTAGGACTTGGCTCAAGTAGTACACTGGTAGGTACGTTTTGCCCTCTTCTCGAACCAGGATGGAAGTAATGGCCACCTCTGATGTAGCTAGGTACAAGTACAGCTTTTCACCCGGTACTGGCTTTGATAGGATTTGAGTGTTTGCCATGTATTCTTTGATGTCTTCAAAGGCTCGTTGGCACTCATTCGTCCATTTAAAGTGGTCTTTATGTTGGAGCTTATTGGCTTTGACTGCTTCCTTGTATCTGCGTGGGTTTTCCTTGATAGCTTCAAAAAATGGACGACTTCGATCACCGGATCTGGAGATAAACCGGTTTAAGGCCGCTAAACACCCGGTCAATCTTTGAATCTTCGGAACTGAGTCGGGTGCTTCCATTTCAATGATACATTTGACCTGCATCGGATTGACTTCTATTCCTCTTTGACTCACCAAATGTCCCAGGAACTTCCCTGAATGTACACCGAAGCTGCTCTTCTTAGGGCTCAATTTCATGTTGTAGTGGCGTAGTATGTCAAAGGTTTGCTTTAGGTGGTTGAGGTGATCCTCCTTTCGCAAACTCTTGACAACTATGTCGTCCACGTATACCTCCATGGTATGGCCGATGTGCTGATCAAACATCTTGTTCACCAACCTTTGATAGGTAGCTCCGGCGTTGATAAGTCCAAACGGCATCCTTTCCCAGCAATACATGTTCTTGTTGGTGTAGAACACCGTGTGCTCCTGGTCATCAGGGTGCATTGCTATCTGGTGATAGCCTGCAAAGGCGTCCATGAACGTCATCATCTCGTGACCTGCAGTGCTATTTACAAGTTGATCAATGTGGGGCAGTGGAAAGTAATCTTTTGGGCATGCCTTGTTCAGGTCCGTGAAGTCAATGTACAGTCTCCATATTCCGTTAGGCTTCTTCACCAGGACCGGGTTTGCAACCCACTGCGGACATAAGGCTTCCTTGATCAACTTGTTGTCCAATCGGGATTGCCGTCAATTCCTCCATGGGAGTGGCCTTTTTTTTCTGGTTCTTCCATCTGAGATCCTTTAAGAACTCCTCCCAGTCCTCCTTCATCAATGGTTCGTGGCCAATTCTTGGTTCAAGGTCTTCACCACCTTCTCCAACTTGGGCTGGTTCATCGACTTTTCCCATTTCCTGTGAGGTTGGATTGGATGGTCCTTCAACCTGGGATAGTTCTGCAATTTGGGGGACTTGATCAATCTCCATCGGCACTGGCTCTTGATATCCCACAGGTTCTCCACCTTGAGTGCTCTCGACCACTTCCATGGGTGTAGGTTGCAAATCCTGCGCAGGTTCCTGCACTTGGCCAATATGAGCTTCCTCCACTCCTTCCATGGGTGCCGCTTGTGTATCTTGCACAGGTTCCGATACTTGATCAATTTCAATCATTGATTCCGACATATTGCCTACCTCCATCAACTCGGTTTCTATCGAGATGATGTCTAAGATGTTCGGCTCATATGCCGGAATATGTATGTCGTCTTCAAGGATGTGGACCTGCATTACAGATTTCTTTACTTGGACATCTTTGATTTGGAGCAAGTATTCTCGGGCCTTTTTCTGGTCCCCTTTAATGGTTCCGACACCTTTTGGAGTTGGGAATTTAAGATAATAATAGTAGGTCGAACACGCCGCTTTGAATTCATTGATAAAGAGGTGATCGAGGAACCCGTTTTAGGTAGACTGCTGGTCGACAATAAGAAAATCTACTAACCTAGTCAGTCTCATCTCAGGGTCCTCGACCGATACAAGCTGGACGCTCAACCTAATCTGGCCTACGGGGACAGTTACAGCTTCTCCGAACCCTACTATCCTAGCATTATTATGCTCTATATACAACTCGAAATCACCTAGAGCATCTAAGGTGGATTTGAAAAGTATGTTGGTGAATGCGCCGGTGTCCACAAGCAGCCTGTGAACTCGGACGTTCATGATGTTGGCGCTTATCACCAAAGAGTCGTTGTGGGGAGTCAAAATCCCTTCCAAGTCCGCCGAAGAGAATGTCAGCTCGGCTGTAGGTTGTGCGGCGGGCTTGGAGCTGGAGCTGCCTTCTTGTACTTGGTTTATGGCCTGAACCTCGGCCTTCCTTTGTCTTTTTGAGATGGAGGATCTCTCATCTTGGAGACCTCCGGCAGCTCCGATCACTTCTTCGAGAACCAGGAGTTCTCGGGTTGGTTCTTGATCTTGCTGAGGTTGGGGAGGTGCCCTACGTCTGTGTTGAGGACCACGTCGGTCCTCGTCCTCCTCTTCATCATCAGAGACCTCGTGCCTCTCTATCCTGGTTCTCTTTGCCGGTGCCTTCTTCACGAACTCGGCCAGCTTCCCATCCTCGTAGAATTTCCACAATTGTTTGAGGAGGTCGCGGCATTCACTGGTGAAGTGGCCGATCGATTGGTGATAGGCACAGAATTTGTTGGGGTTAAGCTTTGTGCAGTCCTGACAAATCCTCCTTGGTTCGTTCAACATGGCCTTGTCCTTGACCGCAACAAAGACATGGTCGACGAAGACGGTAAGTACTTGATTGAGTTTTTCCTTGAACTCATCTCTGTCACCAAACACCTTCAAGTTTCGAGGAGCTTTGTACGTGCCCCCGGACTTCTTTCCTTGTGGCTTCTTCTCGTTTGAGGCACCGACCTCTTTCAGTAGTGCCTCCTGCATAGCCACGCACACCCCAGCCTTGTGTCGGAACTCGGTGTAGGTGTTCGGGCATGCTAGGTGCATTTCCTTCCAGAGTTCGGTGCCTTTCTTGAGTCCGGCCATCACCGTGACTATCTTTGTGTCCTTGCTCACCGGTTCACCTTCCAACAGTATTTTGTCAAACCTCTCCAGGTACTATTAGTCGGTTTCGTTCTCGCCCTGGTGGATGTTAGCAAGCCGGTGTTTTTGGGTCAAGTAAGACCCGAATCCAGAGAAGTGGGCTAAGAACTCCCGCGTGAGTTGGCCGAAGGATTAGATTGACCCCGGGGCGAGGGATGAGAACCAGCGATGAGCTCAGTCCCTGAGGGTAAGCGGGAAGTTCCGGCATTGAGTTACGTCGGTGGCACCCACCGAAATCATGTAGTCCGCATACTTGGCCAGGTGGACCTTCGGGTCAGATTCGTCCTCGTATGCAGACATCACCGGAAATTGAATCTTTTTCTGCACCGGTGCTTTTAGGATGACAGGTGCCAATGGAGAAGCAGGGAGAGTTGTGGCATCGGGTCCGCCAGCTTTAGCGGCTACTTGCATCTGCAGCAGCTCAACAGCCTTCTTTAACGAGGCCAACTCGCCATCATGAGCCACCTCTAGTGGAGGCTGTTCAAAGGCCGTGCACCTTGTGGACGCACGTCCTTGCAGTCCCTCGCTCTGGGGTGGCCCCTCTGTGATGGGTTGCAATTGGCGTCCCCCGTTCGGGCCTAATCTGTCGGCAGCTGACCTTCTTAGGCAATCATGGGCGGACCTACGAGGCTGTAGGTCCGATTCTTCCCTGGGAGATGAAGCATGTACATGTGCACGTTATGCCTCTCTTTCTCTGGGCCCCAACCTTCCCCGGAGGACCTCCCTTTCCCGAGATTGGTGGGTAGCAGATGCCTCTGTGTAAACAGTAGCTCGCTCGTCCTGCGATCCTAGTCTATCTGCCACCTTAGCCTTTCTGGCCCGTTCCCGATATTGGCGAGCTCGAGCGGAGCTCGCCTCTTACTCAGCAGGAAGCTCGCTGGCTTGCCCCCATGTTTGGGTGGCCTAAGTTTGCCTATTTGTATGTCCCCGAGTTTCATTATCAGGAGTTCGCCGGGTACTAGGGCGAGCTCACCTTGTTGTCTTTGCTGCAACCTTTGCAGGGTAGCAATCGTGTGTTGAAGCTCGTCGGGATTGTTGGCGAGGTCCCTCAGAGCGGGGTTCAGCTCTTCCTGAGCCGTAGCTCTCTGGGGAGCTCGTGGGGCTTCGTTCTTTTGGGGAGCTCGGCGCGAGGTCTCCCCATCACATCCTTTCCACCTTCTCGTGGTTGCGGAGGTTTGTTCCTTTGACATTGTTTAGTTTTAGGAGAAGGTCATCAAGGTTGTCGCTTCCAGTTAGGGTGAGTTGTTCAGAATCCGTTCTAGCCTTGCATGCACACAAATTGTCCAGATTTTGGTTTATTTGCCTACACGCATGCATTTAGGGTATGTTTTGTTGTGTCTTTAGTCCGTAATTCTGGGAATTTAACAGAAAACTGGAAATATATGTTTATCTTCAAGTGTTCTTGAGTCTTGGTCAAGAACACATGCAAATCTTCAAACAATTCTGACTTTTGCTCTCGGATTTTTTTAGAATCGGAGGTTCGGGCCCTCCTTCTAGCGCCAAATTGTTGATAGATTTTGTTAATAGAAGATTAATGGTTGTTTATGTGCTTAAATCTACCAAACAATAATCAAAGATTAAAGATTGTTCTTGAGGCTTGAATATAGAGAGAGAAGAGAGCTTAGAGTGAGAAAGTATGTGTGTATTATGAAACTTAGAGAGAGAATGATACAAGAGAGACATATTTATAGGTTAGCATGTGTGAGGTGGCACCTTGTGAGCCTACTTGGCCTGAGGTGCTGACAAGTGTCCTTGTCACTTGTCTTTACTCACTACAATGCTTTCCTTTACAAAACTGCGTCCTACTACATGTCTACTTGCTCCTTATATACACGTTGTCTATGTCCCTAGCCTAGGCGAGCTTCTGGACGAGGTTAGGGGCCTTGTGTTATTTCGGGAGCAATGTAGAGGTGGACTCTTGTTGGGTCTCTATGAATGTGGGTGAGCTTCCCTTCAATTGGGAAACTTGCCAATGAGCTTCTCTCTCCTGGGCATGGTTAGTCATTGGACTTAGTTCATCAGGAGCCTGGGCAAGCTTCTTTTTCTTCCTGGCGACCTTTTCCAATGTTGACCTTGGTCAACGTTTAATTAATCTTGCAATTATCTTAGGGTAGTTCGCCTATCAACATCGGTATTTAGTGCATTTTTACATCAGCTCTCTCTCTCTGTGGCTCTGCTTTTTTCCATTTCGGTATTTAGTGCAATTTTCCAGAGGGCTCTGTTTTTTCCATTTTTGGTTTTCAAATTTTCCAATTTATTCATTTCATCTCTCTCACTCTTTCCTAAAAACCACTATCCGCTCCAAGCTACTGGACAACCAGTTTGCTCTCTCTCTTCGGGTAAAAAAACAAGATGAAAAATGCGTCACGAGTTGGGTTTCTTGATATTTGTGTCATTCCGGGTTATTTCAGCACATTTGTGCATAGAGAGCGTTTATACAATATATATAAGTATTCATCGCCTCAAGCCTCCCTCTCTCCCTCCCTCTCAAAGCATGGAACGAATCGTTATAGCACTCACACTCAACTTTCTGTATCTGGTAAATAGTTGTTTTTTCGCACAGGTAATATTTAATTTGCTTCCTTCTATTACTATTTATAATTGATTCAACTTATTTATTTTATAATCTATCATCTCTCATTTAACTTTTCTGCTCCAATGTAGAAAGTTAAGGATAAATGTGAAGTGATTTATTAATATCGAAAAAGACCAGATCTCCTGCTTCTAGAGTAAGAACTCTAGCATGCTCTCTTTATTACACCATATTTCCAATCAATTTCTTAGGATTGCCCCTTCTCATTTTCTTTGCAGAACCATAGGCTAGATAAATTCAGTGTGGGATAGATGGTTTGAAGGGCCACCAGAGTCTTCACGTTGCAGGTGCTGGATACTATGATAGATGCTACATTTCTTGTTTTCCAAGTGGAGTTTCTGATGCTAAGTTCTCTTACGACGACAGCGAGCTTTTTTTCCAAAAAAAAAAAGGTATGTTCTACCTGATTCTTCAGAGTACAGGATATTGGGGCAGTGCCTAAATTACCAGATGTTAGAGAATTGCATGAAATTTGTCAAAGCCCAATTTACAATTTCATTATGCGGAGTGCAATCGCCCTAATGCAAAGTGTAATCACTTAAAAATTATATTGTACGTTGGATTAAAAATCCAATGGTATTCAAAAGGTCTACAACCTTCCTGACCATAAAAAGACCCTTAATATTATTAAAAATTAATACTAATAAAGACTTTTAAAGTAACCATGTTAAAAAGACAATTGCACTTCACTTTATTTTTCTAAATTAAAATAAATAATACAATAATTAAAAAAAATACATTCTCATCATCGGGTCACATTCTGACTGCACTTCACCTTGATATAATTAATCTGACTAGCATATCACCCGTACATCTGCATGGTCTGTAAAAATATAAAATATATATAATATTAATTTTTATTATAGTTATTTTTATATAAAAAATATGTATTTTCTTGTTGTTGAATAAAGTGAAAAAATTAGCCACAGTTTTCTTATATTTTATTTTACAACTGGTGTTTTCTAGTTGATTTTTAGTTTTTATACATTTTTTTTTTTTGTGGACGATTCGTACATGCACATTTTGTGCACGATCCATACATGCACATTATGTACGATTGGTGCATGTATATTTTGTGAATGATCAATATGTGCACTTCTCGTAAACGATCTGTACGTGTATATTTTGTGAACAATCTATATATATATATATATTCAATATAAATTTCATGAATAATTTCTGTATGTGCACATTTTGTGAACAATTAGTCTCACACTAGTTACCTGGCGATTCCCTAATTAATCCATAGAAACCAATTAATGATGCAGACTTAATATATATTGATGCACAATTAATGTGTCCCTTATTAATGCTGAGTTATCAATTTTATTAATACACAATAATTATTAAATGAACCAACTTTACAATAAAATAAAAATAAAAGTTTTGTGTTTTTTTAAGCATCCAAATATATTAAGTTTGATTCTAATGACTATATTATTAGTGTTATAATATAATAAATTTACTTTTAAATAATAAAATCAATAACTTATAAATATACTTTTAATTTTTTTTAATTGTGAGTCTGGTTCACATTACTTAAATTGCAAGTGCATCCTAAAATTACCGTATTTCTATAAATTAAAATAAGAACTACAATAATTAAAAAAACTACCGTATTTTTATTAGTTGTAATATATAATTTCTATTTTACAATATAATTATAGTAGAATTGTGTGCATGTTTCGGTATTTGCAGAGAATTTGGATGGGGAAAGTGAAGACTCATGTACACGATTTAGATTTATATGTCATATGTATAAATATAAAAACTTCCCAAGTGATCCACTCAATCCTTCCCACTTCTCCTATACTCCACTACCTTGCTCAACACTCATATTTAATCTTTTTTTTAAAATATTTAATTTATATAGCTAGTTATTAATTAGATAAATTAATATATTACCGAATAAATTAATAAATTGATTTATATATGTATATAAATTTATGTATATATATAATTGTATAAATATTTTTTTACAGAATAAATAAATAATTTAAAATATGATTCAAAATAAAAAGTAAAAATTTACTTAACCTTTCCCTATATATCTATAATTATTAACTAATATATATATATATATATATGTTTATACTTATATCTATATATACAGACACACACAATTAACTATTAATGGAACTTAACGGTATACACACACTTAATTAATTATTAATGGGAATTGGGACTTAACGGTTTAATATTGATGGGCCTCTAAAACAAACTTTATATCTTATCATCCTATTTAATTTGTTTAGTTAAGATAAAAGTGCATAAAATTTGCTAATGCCATTTTTAGTATTTAAAAATTATATGAATATGCTCACGTTTATTGTTTAAATAAAATATAAAAAAGTTATTTAATTATATATTAATTGGATACAAATTAATTAAATATTTTTTTATTTAATTAAATACTTCTATTTTTATATCGGATAAATTAGTTTTGACATCTGTTGGTCCAAATATATATAGGAATGTGTGTATTCACATTAGATCCGTAATAAGTCTTTTTCGTATCTTAAGAACTTTAAAATTTTAAATAGTAGAGCTCAAATAATTTGTATTATCTATATTTAATAAGAACTTAATTTTTTTTTTTAAAACCAGGTGAGCTAACTCACCTGGCCACTTGAGTAAGTGACCCGGGTTCGATTCCCTTTGGGAACTAATAGGAGGGAGGTATAAGGTTAGCTTGGAGATATGAGTGTATGGAGACTTGATGAACTAACTTCTAACCACTAACAACTAACATTTGCCGATAAAAAAAAAATACTATTTGATTTACACCACAAAAAATAATTACAGTATATAACATGATTTTAATCTATTTGTGCAATGTATGTCCCAATTAGTCAAGGAAAAACTAATGAATATATGTAAACCATAAAAATAACAAATATCCGGAAAATTATAATTTTCAAGAATAACAAATTCATGAATAGATCAAAATACTTATATATATATATATATATATATCATTTAATTTGAAGTACCCACATCTAGCCGTTGATTCTTGTTCTCTTCTTTTTTATTTTTAAAATTTTCAGTTAGATAATGGAAATATGTAAGTGCTGTACTCTCTCTTCTTTATTGTGAAGCAACAATTTGAGAAATGGTAAGATATTATAATTGCGTATAAACACTCTCACGATGGATGGATATCAAACCATGCAATTGCGGCGCTGTTTTTACAGCATCAGTTCACTCTCTTTCTCTCTCAGTTTCATCATTTCATCATGCATGGCGTCATTTTCATCTTTTTATATCATGGAATTTTATCATCCGAACGTATGAAGGATTGAGGGGAGATTGAGTCGTAGCCACCTTCTTTAGGAGCTTTCTCGCCTCCTCGGAACAAAGGACCCTTCCTTTCTAGGCAGATCGCCCCACTCTAGCGGGAGAGCTAGACCTACCGTTGTCGAGCACACAAGCATATGGGCAGTCTGCCCTCCTAAGTTCCCTTCCTCGTACAATGGAAAAAGAGCCCAAGCAGTTCTTTTCCAGTACCATTCCTCTTAAAGAAGGTAGCAGCCAGAGCTCCGGAAAAAGAAGCCCGCTCTCTCTCTTTCTCTCTCATGGGACGAATTCTTATAGCATTAAGATTATTTTTCCCCTATTAGTCTAGACCAAAATAGAAAAAATATTCACAAAGAAGTATCAAAAGCCACCACTTAATTAAACCTAATACTCATAGACAAGTGATTAGACTATATTATCTATGATCGACGAGTCAGGATAAGTACATCTAGAGCCATCATTCTCGCATTCAAGACAAATTAATATCCTAAGGTGTTGAATAATTTAATCATTTCCCAACAAGGTTTCATGTCATCGTCCTCAGCTAATTGACTAATTTATTCTGTTCTCACTAACTTAAACTAATTTATTCTGCTCTCACTAATTTTTTAACTAGTGTTTCATGTCATCGTCCTCAGCTAATTGACACGACTGGTCCAAGCATTGAGCAGAGAAATTAGACAGAGAGATGGATTATACCAAGCTGGAGTACAGGCCAATTCACGAGGCGACCGTGGAAGTGGAGCTGTTGGCGGCGCGATTTGAATGAAGTGTAAAAAAATTATCAACACTTTCCTTTTATTTTCTTCTTACTTTTGTATTGTTGTTTGTTTTAGTTTTTGAAATTTTTATACATGTATATTTTGTGCACAATCCGTAAATGCACATTTTGTGCACGTTTTGAACGTGCTTTTGAAATCTTTTTTTAAACTCATCTATAATTGAGTTTATAATCATTTATAATTTATAATAATTTATAAATATATATAATTTATAATATTTACAAAATACATTTTACACTCATAAAATTAAATTAACCAACCAAAAAGTAACATGTGCCATCGTATGGTTAGACAACTGAAATTGAATGTGTGGTTCCGCAGGTGACCAGAGTTACGACTGATTGAGCAAAACCATTTCATTTCTTTTTTTTTTAAATCTTTGTCAACCGGTTGGCTTTTCTAAAGCGATGGAGGTAGTCTCACCCTTACATTTGCACGATCTGTAAATATAATATATATATATAATATTAATTTTTATTAAAGTTAATTTTACAGAAAAAATGTGCATTTTTTTATTGTTGAATGAAATGTAAAAAAATTATCAACACTTTCCTTTTATTTTCTTCTTTCTTTTGTATTGTTGTTTGTTTTAGTTTTTGAAATTTTTATACATGTATTCACGATCCGTACATGCACATTTTGAGCACGATCTAAATGTGCACATTTTGAAATCATTTTTTGTCTGTCTCAATACACATCTTTAATTGAATTTCTCTTTTAATATGCATTTATTCTCTTACACATTTTGTGAAGAAATTCAATTGCCAATTTTAAAAGAAAAAATATTCAACAAATTTTAAAAAAAATCAATTGTCAGTTTTCATCATGACATTTTTTTCATCTGAGGAGATTGAGTTGGGGGAGTAATCTGAGGAGATTGAGTTGGGGTCTCATGTTAAAGATGTCTGAAGGACTCTCTCATATATATATATATATATATATGAGAATTGGGTAAAGTATGGGACGAATTCTTATAGAACTCAGCTTTCTGTATCTGACAAATAATTGCTTTTTTAATGTTTTGCTTCCTTCTATTAATATTTATAATTGATTCAACTTCTTTTTCTTATAAGGTACCATCTCTCATCTAACTTCTCTGCTCCAATGCAGAAACTTAAGGATAAATGTGAAGTGATTTGTGATTTGCCATCAAATTCAAATCACATTTGTCCTCATTTTTGCTGGGTTTTATGTCCTCCACATTCTCACATAATACCATCCTATACATATGGTCACACCCCACTTCTGTCCCCGTTGACTCCACCGGCAGTGGCTAACCCTCATTCTATTAGGTTCATTTACACATATCTCGGCGCTGCTAGTGCCGCTATCACCCTCATATTTTGGTTTTACTGCCATATTTGTACTGCCAATATTACCGAGGAAAATCGGCGTAATCCTCCTCCTGATGGACTTGAGTTGTGTGGCATCACGATAGTGGAGGGTAGTAACAGTGAGAGCGGTACATGCGTCGTATGTTACAAAGAATTTAGGGTAGAAGATAGACCTGCATTGCTGCCATGCAATCACATCTTTCAGGTACAAAGTATAGATACTTGGTTTGTGTTCCACAACACTTGCCGTGTGTGTAAGGCTGTATCACACTTACTCAGTAGTCAGTAGTACCTTGTTTGTGCTTCGAACAACTATATACATATATTTTTAAAATTAAAGAGATGTTTAATTATTAATCTATATTATTTTAATACACAGAACATAAAATTAATTTTGTAAGCAAACCACAAAATCACATATTTCTTAATCTAATAAATAGATAAAAGAAACCAAGGAGAAAAAAATAATAAGGTAAGCTATTTTTTTTTTAAGAATAAGACAGGTTAGGGATTTTTAGGAGATGAAGTATTCATCAATTTACAATTGTATGAGATTTTTAATAAAGAAAAAGTTAAAAGGGAGGAGCATTTAGTTTGTCTCATTAGAAAAAGAAAATAGAATTAGACATGGGGACTAATCTCATGTTCCTGAATTGAGTTCAAAGTAGTTCAAATAAATTAAATTTTGGTTCAATTTCAGCGCAATTTAATTAATTAGCTCAATTTCTGTTGACTTGTACAAAATTTTCCCCAATTTATCTTCTTAAAAATTACTCCCTCTGTCCCACATAAATTTGTACATTTTTCTTATTTTGACGTCTCATACAAATTTACACACTACTAACAAATAAATTATTAATTTACGTGCACACTCACAAACCTATACACATATTTATCATATACCACTACTTTATATATAAAACACATTTTTCTTTAAACTGCTCTTCCCCACTAACTTACTAGCATAGTAAAAAAAATAAAAGAAATGGAAGACATTACATTAAAACTTGTATCAACAATTAATATTATTATGATATAGATAATTTAATAATATGAATAGGTAATGATAAAGTAGTAGAGTTATGGTGGTCAATTATATTACTAACCTTTCTTTATGATGTCAACAACATGAATCTGTTTCAAAATTGTTCCACAAAATAGGGTAATGAAATATGACTTTTAAAAAAGGACTAGGTTGTGGTTTTCTCAAAAGAAAGTGTTCAAATTACCCCTTATATTTTGTAACCATAGTTGAATTACAGTCTACTATTCTCTTAATATTGTTCTTTTAAAACTAAATCCATCACAATTTAAGCTTCTTTTTTTTATTCTAAAGATACAATAGACGTTGAGATTTCTATTAATATCCACTTGGGAAACAAAATTTTTTTTTTTTTTTTTCATAAGAGGAATGTTAAGAATATAATCATAATCATATTTCTATTAACTACACTAGTATATAATCCGGGCATTTGCACGATCTGTAAATATAATATATATATAATGTTAATTTTTATTATAGTTATTTTTACAGAAAAAATGTGTATTTTTTTGTTATTGAATGAAGTGTAAAAAAAATTACCAACACTTTTCTTTTATTTTCTTTTTACTTGTGTATTGTTGTTTGTTTTAGTTTTTGAAGTTTTTATACATGTATATTTTGTACACGATCCGTACATGCACATTTTGTGCACGATCTGAACGTGCACATTTTGAAATCATTTTTGTTTGTCTCAAAACTAATCTTTAATTGAATTTTTCTTTTAATATGTATTTATTCTCTTAACTACATTTTGTGAAGAAATTCAATTGTCAGTTTTAAAAGAAAAAATATTCAATAAATTATTTGAAAGTTTTGAAATATCAAATTATCATAAAATTATTAGTAGTGAAACTCTTAATTACGAAAATTAATTTAAAATTTAAAAAAATTAGGTTAGAATTTATTAATTAAGAGTAGGAGGAGTAGGAGGAGGAGGGGGAGAAGGAAGAGGAGGAGGAGGAGGAGTAGGCTGGTTGTCGGGAATGACATTCCACCGACTGCGGAAGAACCAAAATATGATGCAAATGACAACACTTGCAATAATAATGACGTTCTCCATAAATGTGAAAGGGTTCCGACCGACAATACATAGGACATAAACTCGTACAAAATTTAGGACATATGTGATTTCGATTTGATGGCAAATCACAAATCACACCACATTTATTCTTAAGGTTCTGCATTGAGAAGAAATATTAGATAGAGAGAGATTATACCAAGAAGCTGGAGTACGGAACACCAACGACACGAAAGCACGCAGTACTGCCAATATGGGTGGCGTGAAGTAGCAGTGATCAGAGTCGTATTGTGGAAGCTAGTGGTGTTGTTGGCGGCGCGATTTGGGCGGAATGTAGGGGTGCGATTTGGACGTGATTTGGGTGGCGTGAATTTGAATTTGAGGGCGAAGAGCGGCATGAGGTGGCATTGGATTGGAGTCGTTTTGTCGCGTGCAAAAGCATTTTCCGGCTGAAGGTGTTGGCGCAAGGTGGCACTGGAAGACTACTTTTCCGAAGTCATAAATCACGACGATTCTTCCTTATTGAGGAATATTATAGTCTTTACGTAAAGAATTAAACTAAGCTTGTCTCATTTCCCTTCCACCTTTGGTTCTATTTACCTCCTTCTTTCTTCGTACACCAGGCATAGGATTCGGTAAGGAGACCTTGACCTATATGTATATATAATATACGTAACAAACTCTCTAACTTTCTCTAACTTTATATCTTGTAATTTTGATATTCGGCCGAGAAACGTAGTATGACCAATATGGCGGTGGCGTGAAGTAGTAGTGATCGAGTCATCAATTGGCGAGGCGGCCTCCGACTGTGGAAGTGGTGCTATTAGCGGCACCACTTGGGTGTTATTTTGTTCTACAGGATTTTGCATATGTATCGATTAAAATTGTTAAAAATTAATGATAATGTTTTATTAATTGTTGGAGTAAGAGGATAATAAGAATGACGTTCCCCACGAGCCCAGTAGAGAGGGAGTGGGGGATAGTCATTGGCTGTGGAGGGAATGGGAATGAAGATGGGCTGTCATAAATGTAAATGGGTTCCAACCGACAGTACAGAGGACATACACCCTTACAAAATAGAGGACAAATGTGATTTGGATTTGATGGCAAATCACAAATCACACCACATTTATTTTTACGGTTTTGCATTGAGAAGAGAAATTAAATAAAGAGAGATTATACCAAGAAGCTGGAGGGCGAAGAACGGCGCAAGGTGGGTGGCACTGGAAGATTACTTTTCCGAAGTCATAAATCACGATGATTCTTCCTTATTGAGGAATATTACAGTCTTTACGTAGAGAAGTGAACTAAGCTAGCTTGTCTCCTTTCCCTTCTACCTTTGGGAGAAAGTAGATGAGCTAAGCGCAGACAAAGAGAGGATGATAAAAGAAGTCAAGGTCTCAAGCGATCTCAAGGAAGTGGATTCATTCGGTTAGTGAAAACTCCGAGGATGACCTTTTATAAGGAATTCTGAAATAAGAAGCATGGAATGCAAGCTGGATTAAATAAGCATTCTGCGTAAACAGACTTTTCCAAATAAAATGATTTCTTCTTTTTTATCACTTTTGGAGAAGATGTACGATTTTGATCATTCCTCTTTCCACTAAGGGTATGTTTGGTTCGTAAGATAAAAGTATCTATCCGCCAAAAACATGCATGATTTTGACGGATAGATACTTTTATCTTACGAACCAAATGAGCCCTAAGAATAATTCTACTAAACCCTTACCAATGGGAAGTCTTAAAACGTCATCCTTATTGGTTTCGAAATGGAAAACGGCTGGGGGATATATATATTGAGAACACACACGCAGTGGATTTTTTTTTTTTTTTTAGATTTCCTCTCTCTCGAGGGGTTTTTTCTTTTTACATTATTTTGTTCTTCAGAATTTTGCATATGTATCGATTAAAATTGTTAAAAATTAATGATAGAGTTTTATTAATTGTTGGAGTAAGAGGATAATATTGTACTCACTCCCATATTTATAATATTTAATCATCACAATCACGTATTTATAAAAGTTTTTTTTAATGGTGTAAACACTAATATTTATAATAAAAGATTTTTATCATTAAATATGAATGACTCTGATGAAAATTAAAAGACAGGTTTACCAGATATGAACAAGGCGTGAAAATGTCGGCTGCATTTTTTATCAGCTCTGCAGTGAGAAATACCCAAAAAAAAAACTGCAATCTTTTTTTCTTTTTGTAGATTAACTAATCAATATAAATTAATGGAGAGGTTTGCCCTCCAGGGGCAAGTGAAATCGGTAACCCCTGGATTCCAACATTTGAACAATATCTTTGAGATGAGAGTGACTTAATTGTTTGTTTGTTTCTACTTTTATACATTCATCTCAAATTGCGTCCAAACTCAGACTCATCATTGTAAATTCATTACAAATTTAATTTGAATACACACGTTCCTATGTATTTTTGGATCAACATATATCAAAACTAATTTATCCTACTTAAAAGTAGAAGTATTAATTAAATAAAAAATATATTTAATTTATTTTGATTTTTGAAGTATGAGTAGTGAAACTCTTAATTACGAAAATTAAGTTAAAATTTAAACAAATTAGGTTAGAATTATTAATTAAGAGTACGAGGAGGAGGAGGAGGAGGAGGAGAAGGGGGAGAAGGAAGAGGAGTAGGCTGGTTGTCGGGAATGACATTCCACCGACGGCGGAAGAACCAAAATATGATGGAAAGGATGCAAATGACAACACTTGCAATAATCATGACGTTCCCCACGAGCCCAATAGAGGGGGATTAGTCACTGGCGGTGGAGGCAATGAGAATGGGTGTGGGCTGCCATAAATGTAAAAGGGCTGCTACAAAAAAAATGAAAAAAAAAAAAACTAAAATAATTATTTTATTGTAACACACTATAATATTACACGCCTACAATTAGGGTAAGTATTGTTCTTGTGGGACACAACCCATTTAGCTATAGATTTTTTGTGAAAAATGTGATTGCATGACAACAATTCAAGACTATCATCTACGTTAAAATCTTCTCCTAGACACACCGAGCAATATTCATTATTCTCAATTACTCTATTCTCATCCACTCTTGTGATGCCATGCATCTCAAGTTCATCATCAAGTGGAGTAGGATGAGGGGGAGAAGGAGCTAGAGTAGGAGGAGTAGGGGGAGTGTTGGTGTAATCGTTGTTATCATTGTAGAGCTAACTTATCCATCTGAACTGACGAGGGATCATGAACACCCGTGGCACCTGTATGTAGACGGTTCGTCTACCAACATGGCGTCGGGGGTAGGAGTGGTTTTAATAAGCCCTGGCCGACAGGTGTTCACGTCGGCAATTCAATTTGCCTTCCTGGCAACCAACAATGAAGTTGAGTACGAGGCGCTAATAGCCGGACTCAGACTTGCATTAGCAATTGGGGTTAAGAGGTTACAAATTTTTGGCGACTCACAACTCATAGTGTCTCAAGTCCGAGGGGAATTCGAGGCTAAGGACGAACACATGATTCTTTACCAGAAGATAGTTGCTCATCTGATATCAATGTTTCAACAAGCATATATTGAACAGATACCTCAACTTGAGAACACACAAGCCGACGCCTTAGCCCGATTAGCGTCCAGGCAGGGGGCAACAGAGATAACAGAAGTCGTCATCACTCGGCTTGACAATCCTTCAACCTTTGATTATCAGATAAATCAAACGTTGAATGGGGGGCAAGAGATGGACGAGGAAGATGACGACTGGAGGACAGGTTTGAGAAAGTATCTGACCACGGTGGAACGGCCCGAAGATTCTTGGGCGGCAGTTCGGTTGGTCAAGCAAGCAGCATGTTACGTAATGGTCGACGGCCAATTGTACAAAAGAGGATTTTCATCACCCCTACTCAAATGTGTTTCACGAAAGCAGGGATGAGAAATTCTCGATGAAATCCACGAGGGAATATGCGGAAGTCATGTTGCTGGACAAGCACTGGCACATAAAACCATGAGGCAGGGATATTACTGGCCTACATTAAAAGAAGATGCTATCTCGTTTGCGAAAAAGTGTCACAAATGTCAAGTGTTTGCTCCTAACATCCACATTCCTCCACAAGAGATGAAAGCAGTTTATAGCCCTTGGCCATTCGCCAAGTGGGGGTATCGACATCATCGGACCATTCCCACATGGGAAAGGAAGTGTGAGGTTCGCAGTGGTTACCGTGGATTACTTCACCAAATGGGCCGATGCCGAATCTCTGGTGACAGTTACTCAGAAAAAAATGATCAATTTTATCTGGAAGAATTTGATCTACAGATTCGGCATACCTCGATCAATCGTAACTGACAACAGGCCACAATTCGACGGAAAGAAAGTCCGAGAGTTCTGTAATACTTGGGGAATCAAAAAGTATTACTCGATCCCGTATCACCCACAGTCCAACGGTCAGGTCGAAGTTATCAACAAGATTATCAAGCGAACGTTAAAATTACACCTAACGGAGAAAAAAGGAAGCTGGTCGGAAGAACTCCCGGAGGTGTTGTGGTCATACCGCAAGTCATTCAAAACAAGCACAAGCGAAACTCCATTCGCAATGGCGTACGGTGTTGAAGCAATGGTACCAGTTGAACTGCAAAATCCAACGTGGCGAGTTTGTATGTACGATGAGAAAGAGAATGATGAAGCCGTCACGATCAAAAAAGATTTTCTCGAACAAAAGCGGACGACAGTAGAAGTACGTAATGTGGCTTACAAACAATACGCTACCCGGTATTACAATTCACGAGTCAAGGCCAGAAGTTTCCAAGAAGGAGATCTAGTCTTGCGGAAAATCCTATCCACTCCACCCGGAAATTTTTGCCAGGTTGGGAGGGACCGTTTTGTGTTTCACGAAGTTGATCAAATGGGACTTGCGAATTGGAAGACCTAGACGGGGTACCATCTTCATACACATGGAATGCTGCTCATCCTAAGAAGTTTTATCAATAAAGGATGTGTAATGTACATTTTGTTTCAGAACAGATAATGAATGTTATAGACGGCTTCTTTTAAGAGGTCGCGGTCTAATTGAAATCGCCTAACTAATACGTTGCTATAGAGGGTTAATGCGCTCCGAGTGGAGCCACAGCTCTGCTTGTCGAGCACACTCCTTGTGCAGTGACAAAATGGTATTGTACAATACCAATACGTCTTGCGCCAGTTAGAGCAAAAGCATGTCGTACGCTCTTCTTAGGTTGAAAGGTTACGGCGTTAAAACGCCTAATAACTCCCGAGTAGGAATCGAGCGTGATGCCCCGAAAGACCATTCACACAGGGACCTGAGTGTACATCAGATGCTCCTCCAAAGGAAGTTATATACACTCCGGAGGATAGCAGAGTGGATGTACCCAGTAATACTGGGACAACGCTTCATGCCCGCCAAAGGGACGCGGAATACACTCCCACGGACGAAGTGAACGCTTCCTGATGACCCACTTCTGCGCGAGTGTCTTATTCGTTACAGCTGAAAAAGCTATTTGTACACGCCTAAAAAGAGGCAAAACGAAGAGAATTAAAGACCCGACAGAATCGAAAGGCGATATATAACGATTAGACATAAATGGCATTTCATCAGAGTTCATTAAAAACAAAACGGGTACATCAGAATAATATCCTTAATTGAAGAAAAGGGAGTACAGCAAAAAGTGAAAAATTCGAATAACATTCTGAATTGGAAAGATAGAAAATGAAAGTGCAACAAAAAGCAGGAAAGCAAAAGGCAAAAATGATGTCTAAAACAGAAAAGACATCAGGCAAACATAGCAACAACCCTAATCAGTAGCGGGGGCAGCGATGCCAGCAGCATCGGTGGACGAAACCTCGGGAGTCGTATCATCGCCGGGAGGAGTCTGGATGTATGACATGGCAATCGCATTCTCTCTCTCCTGACAACCTTCTTCAGGAGAAGCCTCAGCGGCATCGGCAGTTCCAGTGGCCGACAGAGCATCTGGAGCAGGTTGTGGTTGCGGTCAGGGCTGGATGATGGTATATCCTTCTCCAAGGAATCCCAAATCGAACCCAGACTCCACTAGGTCAGCAAAAGGAAGTGCCTGCAACATGTTAGGTGGGTTAGCCCTGATGAAGTCCAGAAACTTTTTCTTCATCTGCTCAAAGATCTCCGACCCTTCCCCCACTGTAGCACCAATCACCCGGATGCTCTCAGCATACGAACAGAGAAATCCAAAGTTAGCCGCATCACGCAGCTGCTCCAACAGGTCCTCTTCCGTATACATACACTCCACAGTGTTCTGGAGTGCTGCTTTCTCTTTCTCCAGTTCCAGAACCCTGTCCAGGGAGTCATTGTACTTTTGATGCTCATCAGCCCTCTCAGCTTTGATACGGGCAATGCCTTCAGTAGCCATTTCCACTTGCTCGTTGATATTTCGGTTGTCATATTGAAGCTTCTTGATTATTTCGAGGGCATTCTTCTCAAAATTAAAAGCACTCTTAGCCTTGAGATGTGCCCGGTCCAACTCATTCTCTTTCGCCTTCAACACTTTTCTTTCTCTTCGCACTCCTCCTGAGTCCTGTGATTCGCTCTACCGAGTTCGAGTGCCTGGTCCAGGGCCCGTTGGGCTGTGATGGCAACAGAACTGGTAAACATCCCTCACATGAGCAAGTTATCACTCAGGGTTTGTTGGTGGATTACACGGTCGTTTGTTTTGCTCCAAGACTGAGCAACGAACTCGGTGGCCCTTTGGACTTCCTTGTCAGGGATGTCCCCCATGTGCCTCGGCACCCTGGAGCAAGCAGCTTGATGAAGTGCGTCACAGCGGAAAGGATGATTACCCGGGTGATAACTGAAAAGAATGACAACGGTGTAAGCGAAGGAATAGTGCAAGTACAAAGTAGTCGAAGAAAATGAAAACTCACAATTCCCGAGTCTCTCGTTCCCATCCAAGATAGGAGTCATCACGACGAAAGTCAGGTTCACGAGAAGAAGGTGGAGATGGGTCGCGAGGATCCCCAGATCGAGGGTCAGCGAGTGGGCGATTGAATCCGGTGGTCGCAGCAGTCTTGCTCTTCTTTTTCTACCGACTAGCATCCTCTTCGTCACCGGTAGAGGTACCGCCACCCTTCCTTGGCTTCTTTGACTTCCTGGGTGGGCTCATCTAAGCTGGTGGATCGGCAGCAGGAGGTGGCGCGGCCATTCGTTGCACCGGAGGCTTGATTCCCCTCTTCTTCCGCAACTGAATCAATCGCGACCGTAACTCCTTGATCTGCCGAAAGAACTTATTGTTAAAAGGCAAGAGAATCAGAGAAATGATAACAATTGAACAATATTTACCCTCTGGAGGCGGAGCTTGAGCTGCAAGATGATGTGGACTAGTGACCAAGCCGGCTGCACGTCTGCAATGTTCGCTCAACAAGTGTTTCACTGTCCGAAACTGCTCATGTCGGTAGGAGGCGTTGGAGAGTGCATAAATAAACAGGTTTGGAGCTCCTTTTTGTCCCCACTTCGGAAGCCTCAGACCTACAAAGGAATGAATTTTACATTAGTGAATTCCGGAACAAAAGACACATGGAGAACGATACTTACGTCTCAGTTCCCCGTATTCTTCCGGAGTCCTAATTCTCTCTCTAGCGCCAGTATAAGATGTGGAGGCGCACCAATCCCCACCGATGAAAAAGAACTGATCTTTCCATCATTTTACATTATTCGGAAGCAACTCCACGATCTTCATCCCTGCCTGGGCTTTCACGTAATAGTATATGTATCCTTCCTCTTTGCATTCAGAGATCATCATGGCATAATGAATCTCGGGAGCCGTCAGTCGGTTGGGATATCCCTCCAATCCCATCACCGTCAGATAACCTAGCAGATTATTCCACCCATTCGGTGTGATTTGGGGTAATTGCTAGGTTAATGTCCATCAAGAATTGGTTGATAACCGGATGCAGTGGAAGTGGAAGTCCGGCTTCAAGAATGTCGATGTTTATTACGGTACAACCAGGCGGGGGCCGATCGGCACGCTAACGATCACGTGGAACGTACATATGAATGTCAAGTGGGATCTTATACTCATCCCAAAGAGCAGTCAAGTCATCCTCTGTCAACAGGCTCTGATGCTTAGTGGCGGTATATCTTGTCTTAACATACGGAACAGGAGAGATCCGAGGCAGAATGAACTGATCCCGATACCGATCCAGATATACCACCCAGTTCATCTCATGTGCAACTCCCTCTGGAATGGTCTATTCCAGTAATTGCTCAGGAGGTTGGTAAATTCTGGTCAGGTCATCCCAAATCTCCAGTTGACTCGGCCCGGGATCTTGTTCAAAATCTTCTCCAAGTTCGGAGCCAGAACCACCCTCACGGAAATCAACCTCTTCACGGACAGCTTCGGTGTCTACAGTATTAAATCCTGGAGATTCTCAACTGGTCCCAAAAGCATCATGAATGACCGAACGAACGTCCAAATCAGTTTTCTCATCAGTCTCTTCGTTTGCTAATAATAATCTTCTCCTAGCAGGCGGAGGAGAAGTAGAATGTCCACGTCGAGCAATCCGCTCGCGATGAGTCGCTCGCAAATCTCTATCAGAAGGCTGGGGGTGACCAGCTCTACATGTTCGCCCGGAGCGAGCAACTCCTCTTCCTTGAGGGCAAACAACTCTTTGTTTTGTCCGGCGAGCTGCTCTACCTGCTCGCCCAGATGGGCGAACAGCTCCCTCAACACTTAGGCGAGCAGCTCCTTCACTAGGCGGGCGATCAGCTGCACCTGCTCGCCTAGACAGGCGAGCAGCTTCCTCAGAATCCAGGCGAGCAGCTCTTTGAGCATCCTGGCGAGCAGCTCTTTGAGAATCCCGGCGAGCAGCTGCACCTGATCGCCCAGATTGGCGAGCAGCTCCTTGAGCTCCCAGTTCTGGGCGAGCAGCTCCTTGAGGTCTAACATCCAGGCGAGCAGCTCGTTCACCTTCAAGCTCAGCTGCTCGTCTTCTCTCTTGCACAGCCCGATCACGTTCCCGGGACTCTGTTCCGATCACCAAACTCCTCGTACCCCTATTTCTTGCCAAATTGGAATAGTCCCAGAGGTCGTGGAGGGGTGATTCCACCATTGGTTGTTTTTCTGGGTTACGCGGCGGCGACCCACCGGAGGGCGACGGTGACGCCATTTTTTCCGGCGAAGGGAACTAAAAAATCAAAAAACCAACACACTCAATCAATCAAAGGCAATACGTGGTGGCAAATCCTAAGAAACTAAACCCAAAGTCCCAATCCTACGAAGAGCAGTCCCATAGTTGACGGTTTCTGGCGATACGAGTGAGAGTTCGCAAATCAATCTTTGATCCAATCGAAGAACAAGAAAAACGAAGAAGAACAAAGAAGTTCGAACAAATATACTACCTTTTTTGTTCGACGATAATGGATGGAGGTGCGAAGATGAACACGCCGGAGTTCTCACGAAAAATTGAAGAAGACGAAAGAAAATGAGAAGGGTTTTGGGTTTAGGTATTTATAGAGAAAAGGCAAGCCCTTATTTGCAAATATTCGGGGATCGAATCGCAAATATTTAAAAATAAGAAAAGTGGCGCGCGAATTAAGGAAAGGACGGTTCGTATTCCACGCCCAAAATTTTGCCAAAACAGAAGAGCAGCTCACCTGCTCGCCTCCTACTCGCCTACCCCAAATTCAAGAAGCTGGTCGCCAACTTCAACAACCCAACCTTGCACTAACCATATTTTTAGTGTTTTACATCATTTGGACATGGATATGTGAGGGTACACCCTGGTATTTCTTTTTTCCTACGACTGGTTTATCCACAAGGGTGGTTTACGGCTAGGTTTTTAATTAGGCCACATGAGTCTTTCATTATATCCATACTCCAAATGTTTGCAGGTTACAAGGAATCCTTGGTTACTTCTACACCACGAGGAAATTTCACACATAACCCAGATAGCTCGACAATTGTCATTCTCCTGAAGGTTCAAACAAACATCAAGCTAGGGGGCAACTGTTGATGAAATAATCTAATCCAGATGTTTAAGGAACTAATCAACGGAATAACGGATGACGTGTCTCAAAATTACTAATCAAACATGATGAACATGAGCAAAATCAAGGAGAATCAATACAAAAGAAGAAGAATCATTAATCAAAGAAGAAATGGTCGAGCAGCAATGCCATAGAGGAAAGGGCGAGCAGCTCACCTGCTCGCCCAACCACCTGACCAACTCACCTACTCACATATTTGCACATAATGGGCGAGCATGTCTTGCAAATGTTGTGATGGGTGAGCAGCTCACCTGTTCGTCTGACATAATGAGCTGCTCGCCTGTGTTGAAGATGATCACCAAGGCCTTGTTTTCACCATTTTTATCCAATTTTCCATTGTAATTATCTTTTATAAACGGTTATGGACACTTGTAAGCTTCTCATGAAGCGTGGCAAAGTGTATGCCACCACCTTCTTGTAGAAATGCCTATAAATAGGCCCCCAATTTCAGATTTATGCAAGTTTTCTAGGCCTTTGCGAAGCTCTGTCGAAATCTTTCTAGAATAATACACTTTGCAACTCCGGTAAATCGTATTTGATCGATTGTTAATGAAATCGCACTCATAAGCCACATTAAAGCTTCTTTTGCACAGATTTCGTTAACAAGTTGTCCAACCATACGATGACACATGTTACTTTTTGGTTGGTAAATTTAATTTTATGAGTGTAAAATGTATTTTGTAAATATTATAAATTATATATATTTATAAATTATTATAAATTATAAATGATTATAAACTCAATTAAAGATGAGTTTTGAGACAGACAAAAAATAATTTCAAAATTTGCACGTTCAGAATGTGCACAAAATGTGCATGTACGTATTGTGCACAAAATATACATGTATAAAAATTTCAAAAACTAAAACAAACAACAATACAAAAGTAAGAAGAAAATAAAAGGAAAGTGTTGACAATTTTTTTACACTTCATTCAAATCGCGCTGCCAACAGCTCCACTTCCACGGTCGCCTCGTAAATGACTAATCCATTCCCATTGCCTCCACAGTTAGTGACTAACCCCACTCCCCCTCTATTGGGCTCGTAGAGAATGTCACTCTTATAAGTGTTGTCATTTGCATCATTTCTATTATATTTTAGTTCTTCCACCGTCTGAGGAATGACAACCAGCCTACTCCTCCCCCTACTCCTCCTACTCTTCCTCCTTCTCCCCCTCCTCTTATTCCTTCTGATGATGAACTTGAGACGCATGGCATCACATGAGTGGATGAGAATAGAGTAATTGAGAATAATGAATATTGCTCGATGTGTCTATGAGAAGATTTTAGCGTAGATGATAGAAGTGGATTGTTGTCATGCAATCACATTTTTCACAAAAAATGTATAGCTAAATGGGTTGTGTTCCACAAGAACTATACTTGCCCTAATTGTAGGCGTGTAATATTATAGTGTGTTACAATAAAATAATTATTTTAATATTTTTTTCATTTTTTTTGTAATGAATAAACTAATTGAGTACCTAAATTTATCATCAATTTTGCTGAAGAATGCAGTTTATGGTTTCCCAACTTCTTGGAATGATTTTCAAATGGAAATTATGGACACACAATTGGGCACTGGAAAGTTATGGTTCAGAATACTAGACCGATATAACTAGTTGTCTTTTATCGTCGATGGTGCACGTGATAGAATATCAAAATGGAAATTATGGACACACAATCCAACTAGTCCTGAAACTTCAAGATCAAATATATTTGTGCAGTAATTAAATGTAGATGAAAAAGGTAATGTTAGTCAAATATGAAATAATAAATAGAAAGTAATATAGCAATGTGCAGCGGGTTACCAATTTTAGCATGATCGATCGAGGACAAATAAACAAAATTATAAAGTTCACACAATACATTCTGTATCCATTAGCATACAACCATATATATGTTTTCACTTTAAAATGGAAAATATAAGGACATTATCATAGTTCTAAGTGGACATCGATTTCAAATCTCATATTTGAAAAGCTAGCATTATCAGAATAATAATTCATAACTTATCCATAAGCCTCCAAAAACAAATAATACTTCAACCAGAATTCCTAAACCGTCAGGCATAAATCATAATAAGCCCAACAAAGTTTGCACGTTCAAATCGTGCACAAAATATGGATGTACGGATCGTGCACAAAATATACATGTATAAAAATTTTAAAAACTAAAACAAACAACAATAAAAAAGTATGAAGAAAATAAAAGGAAAGTGTTGATAATTTTTTTACACATCATTCAACAACAAAAAAATGCACATTTTTCCTGTAAAAATAACTTTAATAAAAATTAATATTATATATATATATATATATATATATATATATATTATATTTACAGATTGTGTAAATGTATGGTTGAGACTACCTCCATCGCTTCAGAAAAGCCAACCGGTTGGCAAGGAATTTTTTTTTAGAAAAAGAAATGAAATGGTTTTGCTCAATCAGCCATAACTCTGGTCACCTTCGCAACCGCACATTCAATTTCAGTTGTCCAACCAAACGATGACACATGTTACTTTTTGGTTGGTTAATTTAATTTTATGAGGGTAAAATGTATTTGTAATTATTATAAATTATATATATTTATAAATTATTATAAATGATGATAAACTCAATTAAAGATGAGTTTTGAGATAGACAAAAAATGATTTCAAAATTTGCACGTTTAGAACGTGCACAAAATGTGCATGTACGAATTGTGCACAAAATATACACGTATAAAAATTTCAAAAACTAAAACAAACAACAATACAAAAGTAAGAAGAAAATAAAAGGAAAGTGTTGATAATTTTTTTACACTTCATTCAAATCGCGCTGCCAAGAGCTCCACTTCCACGGTCGCCTCTTCAATGACTAATCCATTCACATTGCCTCCACAGTCAGTGACTAACCCCCACTCCCCCTCTATTGGACTCGTGGGGAACGTCATTCTTATAAGTGCTGTCATTTGCATCATTTCTATTATATTTTGGTTCTTCCACTGTCTGAGGAATGACAACCAGCCTACTCCTCCCCCTATTCCTCCTACTCTTCCTCCTTCTCCCCCTCCTTCTAATCCTCCTGAAGATGAACTTGAGACGCATGTCATCATAAGAGTGGATGAGAATAGAGTAATGGAGAATAATGAATATTGCTCGGTGTGTCTAGGAGAAGATTTTTGGGTAGATGATAGTCGTGGATTGCTGTCATGCAATCACATTTTTCACAAAAAATGTATAGCTAAATGGGTTGTGTCCCACTAGAACAATACTTGCCCTAATTGTACGCGTGTAATATTATAGTGTGTTACAATAAAATAATTAGTTTAGTTTTTTTTTTTTCATTTTTTTTGTAATGAATAAACTAATTGAGTACCTAAATTTATTATCAATTTCGTTGAAGAATGCAGTTTATGGTTTGCCAACTTCTTGGAATGATTTTCAAATGGAAATTATGGACACACAACTGGCCACTGGAAAGCGGTCCGGATCTCCTATTTCACTTTCGTGTTTCATTATTTAGATTGATTACAAATATATAATTAATCAATATCAAATCATTTATATAAGATAAATCCCTAAAAAAAAAATCCTATAACACACACACACATATATATATATATATACCAAAATTATTATAAATATTTTTTTGGAAACCATTCTTATTATAATTTATAAATTATTAAATTAACAAAAAATATATTTCTTATATTTATAATTTTTTAAATTAAATTTATATTAAAATTTTAAATTAATAAATGTATTATTAATAAAATATTTTTATTTTAGTTTCATCCTTTATATTTACTGATTTTTATTTTTTAAAATCAAACATCAACATTATTTATTATAATGGTAAATAAAATATCTAATTTTTCTTTGTTAATTTATATTTTTATATCTTTAAAATTAAATTTCCATACACATGTTTTTCAACCTTTAAAAAAGTTATAAGTAAAATTTTATATAGTAAAATATTTAAAAATACATTATACTATATTTATCAATTTTATTTGCCAAAAAAATAAATTACTATAATTTAATATAATGAATTTTATTTGCCAAAAAAAATGAATAACTATAATTCATTATTTAATATAATTGTATAAATTCATTATACATTACAATTTGTTGGCAAATAAAATTGATATATATATATATATATATTATAATGTATTTTTAAATAATTTACTAGATAAAATTTTACTTATCTTTTTTAAAGATTGAAAAACATGTGTATGCAAATTTAATTTTAAAATTTATAAAAATATAAATTAACAAATAAAAATTAGATATTTTATTTTCCATTATAATAAATAAAGTTGATGTTTGATTTTAAAAAATGAAAATCAGTAAATATAAAGGATGAAACTAAAAATAAAAATATTTTACTAATAATATATATATTAATTTAAAATTTTAATATTAATTTAATTTAAAAAATTATTAAGTGTAAGAAACATATTTTTTGTTAATTTAATAATTTATAAATTATAATAAGAGTGGTTTCCAAAAAAATATATAAAATAATTTTGGTATATATATATATATTTTATAGGTTTTTCTTATAGATTTACCTTATATAAATGATTTGATATTGATTAATTGTACACTTGTCATCAATCTAAATAATGAAATAAGAGATGAAACATGAAAGTGAAATAGGAGATCCGGACCGATTGAAAAGTTATGGTTCAGAATACTAGACCAATATAACTAGTTGTCTCTTATCGTCGATGGTGCACGTGATAGAATATCAAAATGAAAATTATGGACACACAATCCAACTAGTCCTGAAACTTCAAGATCAAATATATTTGTGCAATAATGAAATGTAGATGAAAAAGGTAGTGTTAGTCAAATATGAAATAATAAATAGAAAGTAATATAGCAATGTGCAGCTAGTTATCAATTTTAGCATGATCGATCGAGGACAAATAAACAAAATTATAAAGTTCCCACAATACATTCTGTATCCATTAGCATACAACCATATATATGTTTTCACTTTAAAATGGCCAATATAAGGACATTATCATTGTTTTAAGTGGACAATGATTTCAAATCTCATATTTGAAAAGCTAGCATTATTAGAATAATAATTCATAACTTATCCATAAGCCTCTAAAAATAAATAATACTTCAACCAGAATTTCTAAACAGTCAGGCATAAATCATAATAAGCCCCAACCAAGTTTGCACGTTCAGATCGTGCAAAAAATATGCATGTACGGATCGTGCAAAAAATATACATGTATAAAAATTTAAAAAATTAAAACAAACAACAATAAAGAAGTATGAAGAAAATAAAAGGAAAGTGTTGATAATTTTTTTACACTTCATTCAACAACAAAAAAATGCACATTTTTTCTGTAAAAATAACTTTAATAAAAATTAATATTATATATATATATATATATTATATTTACAGATTGCGTAAATGTATGGGTGAGACTACCTCTATCGCTTCAGAAAAGCCAACCGGTTGGCAAAGAATTTTTTTTTTAGAAAAAGAAATGAAATGGTTTTGCTCAATCAGCCGTAACTCTGGTCACCTTCGCAACCACACATTCAATTTCAGTTGTCCAACCAAACGATGACACATGTTACTTTTTGGTTGGTTAATTTAATTTTATGAGTGTAAAATATATGTTGTAAATATTATGAATTATATATATTTATAAATTATTATAAATTATACTACCTCCGTCCATGAAAATTGGACTACCGATGCTATGCACGGTTATTAAGAAAAGTAGATGTTGATGTGTAAAAGTGAGTGTATTAGTAAAAAATATATTTAATTATTAAAAAAGTACTTGATGTGATGTGTAAAAGTGAGTATATGTGTATAAAAAATGAAAATAATGATTGTAAGTTTTCCATTTTAAGTAAGTAGACCATTTATTGTGGACGACCATTTAAGGCAACGTGGACAATTTATCGTGGACGGAGGGAGTAAATGATTACTAACTCAATTAAAGATGAGTTTTGAGACAGACAAAAAATGATTTCAAAATTTGCATGTTTAGAACGTGCACAAAATGTGCATGTACGGATTGTGCACAAAATATACACGTATAAAAATTTCAAAAACTAAATCAAACAACAATACAAAAGTAAGAAGAAAATAAAAGGAAAGTGTTGATAATTTTTTTACACTTCATTCAAATCGCGCAACAAAGAGCTCCACTTCCACGGTCGCCTCTTCAAAGACTAATCTATTCCCATTGCCTCCACAGTCAGTGACTAACCCCACTCCCCCTCTTCTTATAAGTGTTGTCATTTGCATCATTTCTATTATATTTTGGTTC